>CAUYUJ010000113.1:48002-118090 GCA_963575745.1 Prorocentrum cordatum | reverse complement strand
GAGGACCTCGCCCCTGTCACGAGGCCCGCGGCCGCTGGCACTGAGCAGCCACCCCTCACCGACCGCGAAACCGAGCTGTCCCAGGCTATGGCCGCTCTCCAGCAGAGGTGCGCTGCTCTCGCCGCGGACCTCGCCGCCGCTCAAGCCCGTCAAGGCCCTCTACTCCAGCGCCTCCATAGCGCCGGGCGAGCCTTCGCCGAGCTGCTTACGCCCTCGCCCGATGGTGCCGTGCCGTCACTCACCATCCAAGCTATGCTGTCATCGTTCCGCGGCGCTCCACCTGGTGCCCCGCGCTAATCTCCTCCATTCTGCCTGCCCGTGAGTACGCGTGGCTCCGCGTCCACGGTGTCAGGGCGTGGGGGCGGGGGGGGCCCCGTCACTGCGCGCCGCTTTGCGGCCAAGCGCCCAACTGGCGGTCTGCCAAGCCGCCTAGCCACGTGTCAGCACGTCGCCTTTCTTGTTGGGGCCTTCTTCGCCACGCGGTCTGACACGTGAGATCTTCACCGTCTGTCCGCCGTCTGTAGCGTCTGTCGCATTGCGCCGGGGGAGGGGGTTTTGTTGCCCGCCCTCGTATCTCAAGGCTGCACCGCCGCAAATAGTGTTTGGCGAGTTGTCGCACCGCAGTGCGCCTCGCGGACGGACCCTGGTCCGCCTACTTGTCCGCTCTCTCTATCTTCCTCTCTCTCTCTCTCTCTCTCTCTACCTCGCTCTCTCTCTCTCTCTCTCTCTCTCTCGCTCGCTCGCTCGCTCTCTCTCTCTCTCTTCGCTCTATCCACCTCTCTCTCTCTCTCTCCCTCTCTCTCTTCTCTCTCTGCTCTCTCTCCTCTCTCTCTCTCTTTCTTTTTTCTCTCTCTCTCTCTCTCTCTTTCTCATCTCTCTCTCCTTCTTATCTCTATCTACTCTCTCTCCTCTTCTCCTCTCCCCTCTCTCTTCTCCTCCTCTCTCTGCTCTCTTCGATTACTGGTTCTGACGGAGTTCTGGGTTAGGGAAGCCTGAGGTGGGGAGTCGAGTATGGGTACGTCTGTTGGTGCCATGAATTCTGAAGAAATGAATCTGAGTTGTTGAGTGAGCTTGTGTATGAGTGAGTCTGGGTGCGAGTTGAATCCAATGGTGGCCCGGGCAGTGTCTCGGCGACCTAGGAGGCCCGGGTTCGACTTCTCTGGCCCCACAACCCCCCCCATGGGAAGCCAAAATGCTGCCCCTGGCAGCGTTTGGTGACTATGAAGCCCCTGGTGGACCCCCCCTGGGGCTCCCAAATAATGCCCCTGGCAGCGTTTTGCGACCATGAGGCTCTCAAGAGAGACATGTTGGGGAGGCCAAACGGCAATTTTAGCTGAGACGTCCCACCAAAATCGGCGCGAACGGGCTCGTGAGATCAGCCAGGGTGGCTCCCCCTTGGGGCTCCCAAATGATGCCCTGGCAGCGTTTTGTGACCATGAGGCTCTCAAGAGAGACATGTTGGGGAGGCCAAACGGCAATTTTAGCTGAGACGTCCCACCAAAATCGGCGCGAACGGGCTCGTGAGATCAGCCAGGGTGGCTCCCCCTTGGGGCTCCCAAATGATGCCCCTGGCAGCGTTTCGCGACCATGAGGCTCTCAAGAGAGACATGTTGGGAGGCCAAACGGCAATTTTAGCTGAGACGTCCCACCAAAATCGGCGCGAACGGGCTCGTGAGATCAGCCAGGGTGGCTCCCCCTTGGGGCTCCCAAATGATGCCCCTGGCAGCGTTTTGCGACCATGAGGCTCTCAAGAGAGACATGTTGGGGAGGCCAAACGGCAATTTTAGCTGAGACGTCCCACCAAAATCGGCGCGAACGGGCTCGTGAGATCAGCCAGGGTGGCTCCCCCTTGGGGCTCCCAAATGATGCCCCTGGCAGCGTTTTGTGATCATGAGAGAGTGTGAGTGTGAGTGAATGTGACTGTGAGTGAGTCTGAGTGAGAGCGAGTCTCATCTTATCTTATCGAGTCCGATCTTATCTTACCATTATTACCCTCTATCTTATCTTATCTTATCTTGAAATCTCTTATCTTGTCTTAGCTTATCTTTTATCAACTCATCTTATCGCATCATATTTTGTCTTATATTATTACTCCATAGGCTGTCTTATCTTATCTATTATCCTACCTTGTCATATATCTTATCTTACCTTATCATATCTTGTGCTATCTTATCTTATCTTGTAGTATCTTATACTGTCTTGCCTTATCTGGCGATTATCATTGGGAGGAGGGGGGCGCGAGCGGGAGGAAGAAGGAGGAGGAGGAGTGGGAGGCGTCAGAGTAATAACAAGAACCCCAATCCTTAGGATATGGGGAAAAAACCTTACCTCGGGCTCACCACGAGCCATAAACCAGCTCGCCCTAGGGCGTCCTCCACTGGCCACCCTGCAATCGTGCCAGCCGCCAGCGCGCCCGTCCAAAGCTCACGCCGGCGCGGCAGAAGTCCAGTGAGCTGGCCCTCAATTGACAGATGGGGCGTTGGCCGGACGCGGGGCCCGAGCAGAATCATCGCGTCATCGCCCCGCACCCCTCTCTGGGCAATTGCCGCGCGCCGGAAACGGCCAGCTGACTGTGTCGCGGTAGTTCGCAATGCCACTTATGGCCGCAGCGCCCTCGTTGAACCTGTCGAGGCCCTGCTCCACCACCTGGCCCACCGCGAGAATCATGTCGAGAGGTTGACGACCCCTGGATCCCGCCAAGACCAGGACGTTCGCGCCCCGGCGCTCGCTCCATCCACCCGCTGTCGTAAAATCCGCCCCCATCACGCAGTAATGGTCAATCTTTCACGGCGAGTTTTGGCGACAAATTGCCCTCGTATTTCTCGCCTCGACGGCGCCGTCAACCTTGCACTTGACATGCCCGCGTAATGGTACATCATCCCATCCCAAGTCATTAATCAACAGCATGTTTAGGGGCTTTGCTCATGAGCGAGCCCCTGCCCCCGACAGCAAGGCAGCGGGGCAGAGGCCGACGTTGTCAAGCGAGATGCCGCGACCCTCGCGGCAAGCCAGGTTAATGGCCTCCTTAGTCGCATCTGCGTCCACTGGTCGTGCACCAACCAACAAGCCCTGGACATCCTTGCGCTTCCATAGCGCAACGTTCTCCTCGGAGGTACCATCTCATCGGTGCTCGAATTCCTTCTGGCACGCATCGGCCCAATCACCTTTGTCCACCGTGATGGGGCCGTTCACCTTCACGCGATGAATGTTAAACAGGCCGGAGCGCCTCCGCCCTGTAGCACGACGGGCACGGCGCGCCGACGCAGTCTCCATGTCCCTGGATTTCTGGAACCACACCTTCCTCATGTCATGGAGAAGGCGCCTCAGACCAGCACTCTGGACTAGGCTCAGACAAACCCAAAAAGCGCCGGCGAAGGTCCTTGATCTGCATCGGCTCGCGCATGCGTCGCATGTCCCAGCAAGTCGCTGCTGATCGATGTCGGTCCATGACGTCGGTGGCTGCACCGATGATGGCCTCGACCGTGGCCAACTCCGCCACGTCGATGCTATCCAAGTCGCGGCCGTGCACCGCCGGGTCTTCGCAGCGCCAAGTCCAGCGACCAGATGAAACAGAAGACGCGCAAGCCGGCATCTGGGCGACTACCCACCTGTGGTCTCCTGGACTGCCCTCCCAGTTCAAATGAGCAGACAACCCAAGGCCCCTTTGATGCAAAACAATGGTCAATCCATGTATCACCTGGAACATGCGATATTCGAGGCGCCGCCGCCGAAATCGCGCAGGAGTGGCCCAGCCCCGAAGTCCGCGACATCAGCAGCGGCCGCATCAAACTGAGCGTTCCCATTCGCATTGAAACCAGCAGTCCAAAAACAACCATCCGTAGCCCAGCCTTCGCTGAATCCCTCGACCCTGTGTCGGCGTGTGTGAGGGGTTGGTCGTCCTCGTCCTCGTTGTCGCCGTCGCTGCAGTGTTCTAGCGGCCCCGAGGGAAATTGACCCACGTCGTAACCACGTCAAAAGAAAGCCCCCCCCTCTTTGATCCCTCCCCCGTCGGGGGGGGGGGCCGGGGGGGGGGGAACGGGGTGGGAGGTAGCAGGTGTGGACTATCGTTGGGGGGGCTCTCTTCCTTTCCTCCTCTCCTCCTCCTTCTCCTCCTCCTCTTCCCCCCTCCCTTTCCTCTTCGTCTCCTCCTCTCCTCCTCCTCTACTCTTCCTCATCCTGCTCTGCGTAATCTCACCCCGTCCTCTCTGCCTCAATCCTTCCTCCTCCTGCTTTCCTCCCCCCCCCCCCCCCCCCTTGCCCCCCTCCTCTTGCTCCTCCTCTACATCCTCCTCCTCCTGCCCCTCCTCGCCCTCGTTTTCATCTTCGTCGTCTTCAGGGTAGGCGGCACCGGATGCGAATTCCTGGGAATTCGTATCTTCCGAGTCCGGGTCCCAGGACGCGTTCTGGACCAGTTTCTGCCCAATCGCCTCGAGGTCTGCCTGCTGCCCCTGCCCCCCCTCGTCTTCCGAGGTGGTGCGTGGCAAACCGGTTGGGCGCGCGAGCTCGGCCCTGCCTCTCCGACGGCGGAGGCCTCGTTTGTGCTAGGGAGTGGGCCCCGCGCTACGGTCCACATGTGCTGCGCAGAAGAGAGACGACACCTGATCTGCTAGGTCGCTGGCCCCGTCTTACGGCCAACATTTGATATACCTTCATGCGTTACATACTCCGCACTTTCAGTTTTCCCTTGGACAGCGCATGTCCACATGATGTACCTGAGCAATTGTCTACACTTTGTGTACACTTGCGTTTGTAGTCCGGCGGGGACAGACCAGAGGATGCATTAACCCTGTAGCGTTGCCAGACGAAACACTTAAATCTGCACCGCATGACTTTGCCCGAGGAAAAGTAGGCGGCACCGGCCGTGAGGCCTTAGCCAGGAAAATACATCGCCTAATGGATTATGCCACTACTGGCCATGGGACCCATGAGTAATAACCATTATGAGAACTACCTCAACCGAATCACTCAAGGACGAGTGCAAGCAGAGACGGAAATCGATCTTGCAAGACCGACCCTGCCACGGCATATCGCCTGTCACACAACTCGCAACAGAGGCATTCATAACAAACTTCATCGACGATGCATACACAGCATGCCCTTTCGGAGAGATGCGGGCAGAGCCAGCCCCGCCACGAACATAATCAGCCTCCGCGATAGCCAGAAACAGCCACGGACCCTCAGCCAAAGCAGCAGCTTCTCACAATGGTCCAGCGATTGGCTCGTCTGTTCTCGCTTTCCCCTGAGCGTTCACAAACAAAACAGCAGGCCGGCCACGACCGAGTGCCGCAGCCACTGGTCTTACGCATTGATCCTCGCCGCCAGCCCCTCTAAGCAATCGTCGGGGCAGCGCCCCGGGCCTTCCGGGCGCCGGCGCCACCACCCAGCCCGCGCCTCCCCCACGGGAACAGAACCGACTTATACCTTTTTGCTGCGCCTACACTCCTCCACCTCCCGACCCCGGCCCGCCTTTGCTTCCAAACTCGGGCTATCCGTGAAGGCCTGTTTCATGAGCTTGTCAGGGCGCAGCTCTTCCGATGTCTTCTTCAAGTCGAACCGTGCCGTCTTCTGTTGCCCCTCGACCTTGATGGATGCCTCCCCGATCTTATCCCGGATGACCTGGCCCACCTTCGGATCGTTGCGCGCCGCCTCGCAGGTTGACCCGAGCGCATCGGCAGCCTCCTTGAGGTTGGCCGGATCTGGAGCCCCAGCTCGCCAGAGCACATCACGACAACGCCTCTCGATCTCATTGCGGTGAGTGCCCCGCCCCGAAATTCCCATCGTAAAACTGGCGCGCTGGCCCCATAGAGTCGCAGACAAAGTGCTGCCTGTAGCCGAGCCCGACGCAGAAACCGAAAACTGCCGCCCCTCCCCCACCTTCGCCTGCAACTCTTTGAGAACCGTGCCCTTCTTATTCATCTGCTCCTGGAACTCATTAAACCACCCCGAGGGCCCCAATGCCCCCGCGCTCTACATATGCGACTCCAGCTGCTGAAGGCGCATGTCCTGCGAAGCGAGCTTCTCGGGCAAGTCGGTGTTCGACGTCTCGAGCGCCGCAAAACGCCCCTCCACCTGAGCCCCAAAGATCCGCAATGTGGCCTCGTTCGATAGCGCCACCGCGTTCCCCAGCCACGTCAGCTGTTGGTTGTTGAAGGGCGCCCTCCTCGTAGGCGAAGCGGTCCGCCCCGAAGCGCCCGAAGCGCCTGCCTTCACCTCACCTGGGCCTTCCCCATGCGACGCTGCTTCAGCGGTGGGGACCTCTTTTCGGTTGCGAAGATGATCCTAATCCTAATCGTTGACTCGATTTGATCATTAATCTGGTTGAAAGCTGACATATTGAAAATACACGCTCTTGTACTGTAGGAACAACGAGCAAGGAATGAAACAGTAAGAACATAACGGAATATGTTATGGAACTTCCTGGTTACTCGAGCCCCCCTGGGCCAAAATGGTTACGTGAGCCCCCTTGAACCAAATGGTTTCTCGAGCCCCCCCCCCCCCCTCCCCCTCCCTTCCCCCCCCCCCCATCCCCCTCTCCCACCTGGCTATCCTCCTCCTCCTCCTTCTCCTTCTCCTCCTGTGATATGGAATGGTCGCTGATCAAACCTATTCCTGCAGGCGGCGCGGATGGCGCAGCTCTGAAACCATGGGCCATGCTTGAAGGAAAACGCTTGCGGGCAGAGTGGACATCATGAGAGCGAGCGGACACGCAGCGGAAGCAAGGGAATAGAGCGAGGGGGAACGCTCAATCTCACACTCCACCTGCACGACTCTCGACAGGGCGCTGACTGTGGCCGGAGAATGTCGGGCACATCGACGGACCCTCGCTTCGTCAAAAACTGATCCAATTATCGAGGTGATTCGGCGGCAGCGCGAAGAGTGCCGGGCGCGGCGCCTGTCGAGGCCATGGTAGGCAAGCGGGCTCACGCGGCTTGCAACAGGGGGCCCTTGGGGCCATTGCTGGATGCGCTACCCAAACCTGCAAAAAAAACACTCTCTCTCTCTCGGCCAGCGGCGGGGCGAAGCGGGCGCTTGGAACGGCTATCTCATCGCCCTCGTGATAAGATCTGAACGTCAACAGCAGCGGCGCGGTTGTCACCACACCAATGAATCAAACAACTTGTGCACACTGAATGAAGCTTCTTCTCTGGCAGTGCAGATTTACATGTAATTATCTCAACCGGACATGGGGCAAATTGCATTGCGGGCATGCGTCGACGGGGTCAGTGAAGCGACTAGCACAGGCACGGCAGCGGGCAGATTCACTCTGGAAGTTGTCTTGGCCTTGTTGCTCTTCGTGGTTGACTCTTTGCCAGTGGGCCTCCTCCCCCAACGACCCATCAGGCCCCGCCTCGCCGAATTGTGCACATGCGAGAAATCCGGCTCACGCGTTGCGTAGCGCCGACGGAGCCATGACGCATGTTTCTTGCAGGTCCTGCAGCTGATGCAGACACTCAGAGCACCGTGCCCCCAGATAACCGCGCTGTGGTTGGTCGCGCAGCTGTTCATCTCCAGCGGCGGCATTGTCGGCGTAGATCCGTTCCAAGAAACAACACTTGTACTTGATGAACTCGAAACCGAAATCGCGCGCGGCGAAATAGGTGCTGATATTCTGCTTCCCGGCACTGATGTCGCAGTGCTTGCAGGCGGCGGCAAAAGCGGCTGCGGGGCGGCTGCTGCGGTGGATGATGAGGAGCTCGATGCCTGCATGCTGCTGCCAGTGCCATCTGCAGGATGCATGTGGACGCCCTCGTCGCCATCATGCACCTCCGGAAGGGTTGGCTGGTTCGGTGACTCATTGCGTCTGCCAAGACGACGCCCGTCCCAACCGCGGCGCTCGCCGTCTACCGCCGTGCGCTCGGTGCCTGGCTCGCACGGGTTCTCCTTCTCAAATGGGCGGGTCTGCCTCGTAACCGCTGGCGCCCTTGCGAAGATGCCGAAACCGATCGTCGTGCCCGCGAACAACGTGAGCACCGTCATGTTGCGCGTGTAGCAGTGGAAAGCGCAGTCGTTGGGCGGCGTCGGCGACGGCGCGGGCTGCCCCTTGACCTTGCCGAGGCAGGTGAACAGGACAGAGGCGAGCATGGCAGCGTTCGGCTGCCTGGCGCCGCAGGTGCGCTTGCGGGCTGCGGAGAGTGATGGGGGCGCGCCGGCCTCCGTCGCCTTCGGCAAGGCGCCGGCGACCATGGTCCAGGTGGGAATCCAGCTGGGCTGCAGGGCGCTGTTCGGATGCACGGCCTCCTTGATCATGGAGGCGGTGATGCAGGGCCGCTTGTCCGTGGACTGGCCCACGTCGAACTGGGCGCGCGCGCGAGGCCCTTGCTGCCGCGCCTGAAAACCAGGCCACGGGGGGCGCAGATCGCAGCGACCTCCGACGACGTCCCAAGGGCGGCGGGCGAGCCCCATCGCCTCGACCCCGCCCACCTTGGCGAACGCGGCGTCGCTGAAGCACGCGGCGATGCAGGTCTCCAGGTCGACGAGGTTTCACTGGTACACGATCGCGAAATTCGCGGTGGAGTGCACGTAGACGACGGTCTTGTTGAAGGTCTTCGCGTCGGCTACAGTAGCGGCGCTGGCGGGGCGAGCTGCAAAGCTCACCGGGCAGGCGACGTCGACCCGGGTGTGAATTGCGAGCCACGGCAATTGCCCGAACGCGCGCTGGTAACCCGACGCCTCAGAGGCGGTGAGTCGGCCCTCTGCACCTCGGCCGCGCTGGGCCTTCAGGTCGACTAGGTCCGTCTGCGAGATCTCGGCGGTGGCCTGGGCCGCCCGTAGCTCGTCATCGAGCTCGGCGATGGTGCGTCCGCAATGCTTGATGGCCCCCTCGACCTTCCCCAGATGCGGCTTTTCTATCGACGAAATCGCGGATCTCCAGCGGCTGGAATCGTTGCGCGCGGCGATCAGGAAGTCGCCCGCGCGAGAGTAGACCAGAGCGGCGAGCCCCTTCTCGTCGCAGAATAGCAGAGGCCCTTCTCGAGTCTGCTCTCGACGCAGCCGTGCTCGGCGAAGACCTTCTGCGCGGGGGGGGGGGGAGGGGCGCTGCCGACCGGCGTCGAGCGCCCCGTCGATCGCGCCAGCTGCCATCGCGACTTCGCCAGGCTGCGCCCCCGGCGGTTGGTCCTTGGCTGACGTGCGCCGATGCAGCAGCCTCTCGATGTTCCCCGACTGCAGGCAAGCCGTCATCGCGTCGCAGGACGAAAGGCCCCGGCCCTTCTGGGCCGCGGCGGCCAAGGTCAGGCACAAGGCGCCCCTTGACCCCGCAGGCGCGCCCGCCCTGATCTGCGACTTGTCCTCTTGGCTGCCCTGGGCGACCAGGCGGGCCTGCATGGCGACCTCGCCCTCCCTGGTCAACGCCCAGCGCGCGCCCGCCGGGCGGATGCCAAGGTTGCGCCGCAGGGGCTCCTTCAACTACTTGGGCGGGGGCTTCTTGTGGGCGCCGAACTCCGTCCACTTGGACCACTCGGTCTTCGTGGCGACGCCCATGTTCTTCTTCGCCTTGGCGCTGAGGTCGCCATGCTTGAACTCCTCGGCGGTCGCGCTTCCCGCGAGCATGACCTGACGGAGTCGGGTAGTTGAGTGGAGCTCGTCCGCGCGCGCCCGGAAGTACTTGTCCAGGTGGAGATCGACCTTGCAGGTGCCCCTTGGCCTCTTCAAGCACATGAGTAAGTCGTCCAAGAGCTCCTTGTGCTTGATAGCTCGCTCGCGCAGGTCGAGCTCCTCTCGGCGGTCACGCTGAAGCGCCTGCGCGGCGTTTTCCCGATGCAGCCGGCGCTGCGTCTCGACGCCGCACTGGCCCCAGGCACCCAGCGGGCGCCTTAAATACTGCTTCCTGGCGCGTCTGCTCCTCCGCTATGTTCTGCCATTCTCGAATCATGGCCAATCCAGAACTGTCGGGCTTGTTGCCCTGGTCGCCCCGGTCGTCGACTGGACCTTGAGGCGCTGGTTCTGGTGGCTGGGAAGCCGCGGGGTCTGCGTCCGGAGCGGCAGCAGGGGCGGCAGCGTCGCCTGAGCTTGGGCCCATGGCGGGCGCCACAGGCGGCGGCTCCGCGGGCGGCGGCAGCGGCGGCTGTCGCCCAACGTCGCCTCCCGAAGGCGGCGGGGCCGGTCCTCCACAGCCGCCGGCTCCTCCGCCGGTTTTGGGCTCGGCGTCGCCCTGCTTGCGCGCTAACCATTCGGCGAACTAGTGGGCGCGATTCGCCTGGGCGTCGTCAATGTTGCCGAGATGATGCGCGGGCGTGGCTTCTCGTTGAAGCGGCGCTGGTGGCGCTGGAGGCCGTCGAAGTCCAGCCTCCGCTCGAGGTCGCCCCTGCGGTGCAGGGCCTGAGAGGTCGAGGAAGGTGCCCTCGTCGTCTCCTGGAATGCAGATGCATCTACTCCTTCTGGCCCAGGAAGCGGCGGGCCACCGCCTCCGCCTCCTGCTCCTCCAAGACCTGGAAGCGGCGGGGGGCGCGCTCCCAGCGCGTCGCCGGGGGGCGGGCCCGGCGGCCGGGCGCCGTTCAGCGCACTCAGCACCTGGCTCCACGGCGCGAGCTCCGACGCCGCGGCGCGGCGCAGGTGCTCCCGGTTGACTTTCGCGGCCGCGGAGCGGTGGCTGACCCAGAAGTCGGCGGCGCCCTCGAAGCCGATGATGACGCCCTGCAAGTCCCACTCCCTATTGGGCGCGCCGTTGCCTCTCCAGTGCACCTGGTCGCCCGTCTTGCACGCGTCGGCGGCTCGCTGAGCTCCACCAGCCCGAGATCGGTCCAGCGGTGCCCTGGAAAGGGGCCCGTTGAACGTCAGCTGCTGGGCGGGCGTCTGGGCGGCCCTCGCGATGGCGATCTTCTCCGAGAACAGCTTGTCGGGCGCGATGCGTTCGCGCAGGGCGAACCCGCTGGCGCATTCCAGCATGGAGCGCGGTGGTCGGAGGCCTCGCCCGAGCGCCCACTGCGAAGGCGAGTTGCCCGTGGAGTTGACCTGGCTGCCCACTGGATGGATCTTGTAGGCGACGTCGGGCCGGCCGAACCTGATGCTGAACAGGTCGATCAGCCTCCTCGCGGGTGCCTTCCACAGGCCTCCACGTCGCCCCACTGTGGCGATTCGTTGCGGCGCAGCCGCCATCGAGCGGCAATCCACGTCCCCGAGCTCCTCTGAGAGCAGCCGCTCGAACTCGCCATCCCCATCGAATATAACTCGCTGAGGCGCGCCGCAAGGCGTGATCCAAATATGCAATGCTCGAGCGAAAACAACGGATGGGCACCTTGAGGCAGCCGCGCCGCACATGGTGCATCCTGGCGTCATGTCGGACTTTTGAAATAGATCAGCCGGCTGCCCGCGCAGTCGGCCAAGGCGAAGAGGCCCGCCCCGATGGAGTCGTTGAAACCGCGATCCAGCCTGGCCCGCCCAGGCAGGCAGTGGTCGATGATATGCGGCACAGACTTCCCAATAGAGGTTGAGCGCTATCTCGGCCGCTCTCTGCGATCCGCCGCGGATGGCCCGCGCCAGCAAGTCGTTGGACAGATGCCTAGTGTTCGCGAGGAGTTGCGCCACGGCGGACCGAAGCGCCCGCTCCACCGCGGCCGTGGGCGCTGGTTTCTGAGGAGCTGCAGCAGCTGCAGCCATCCTCCTCGCCCTCCTGTCGTGGGGTGAGCTCCCCGTGGAGGTCGACGGTTTGGTCGCTGCAGCTGGCCGGCCAACGCCGTCGCGAGCGCGCGGGCACAATTCTCGCTATTATTCGCGCCCGCGCCGCGGGCCTCTGCGCGAGGGCGCGACCCGTCGCGCGACTTTCTCGGCGAGTCGTCGAATCCGCGGCGGCCCGCAAGTCCCCCGCGGTCTCTCAATGCGGACCCCCCGCTTCGCCTCGAGGTCGAACGCGCGGCCGTCGAAGTCTATGACTCGAGGGAGTTGCTCCATCAGATTCTCGGCGATCGTATTCTTGTTGGGGCCCAACCGTCGCGGCGCCTCTGCCACTCGAGCGAGGCGGCGAGCTGGGCGCCGAACTCCAACGCGCAGTCGGGACATCGACAGCAGGGGCGCGCCGATCATCCTCTCGGACTTGGCCGGGCCCCGCTCGAGCTGAGGGATCTTGCCCGGGTCGATCGCTGGAGAGAGGTCCACAGCCGGCGAGGGAACGCAGCGCGAACCCGCAGGCTCTTGCCGCCAGCAAGGCTCTGCCTGATCCCGCCCCCAGGCTCGTTGACCGCGACGCGATGTGATGAGCCGTGGCCAAGAAGGCCACGTCCGACAGCAGCTCCTCCCTTCTTAGTCTTCATCCAGCGGGCACTGGGCTCGCTGTCCGGGCTGCAGCACCACTCGAATAGTTAATGCAGTGCTGCTCCGGCTGGATCTTGTAGTGGACTCGGCCGGGTCTGCGACCCAAGCCCAGCTGACCTGGCGCGGCTTGATGCCGCGACGAACGCCGAGCACGCGCTGGCGACCAGCAGCGGCATCGCCCCACTCTTGGCGTTCTCGTCCTCGACGTTGATCTCCTTCTGGTCGGCCACCTCGGCGTCGCAGCCCAGGGTCGCGGGCGCGCCAGGCGCGCGCTCCGAGCAGAAACCCGGGCGGCCGCAGGCCTCGCGGGACTTCTCCCCGCGGGTGACGCAGTCGCGCAGCGGCTCGGCGACGCGCTTCGCGGAGTGAGTTGGCGGCGGCGACGTCGTCGGCGCGAGTCGCGGCGCCGGGGCGGCCGCGACTCCGCGCGCCGGGGCAGGCGACGCAGCCGCCAGAAGCCTTGAACCCCTAGGTCGGCGAGGTTGAAGACGCCTTGGGACGTTCAGCTCGTTCATGGCGACGAACTGGCTGATGGGTTCGATTGGCGACTCGGCCCTCGGCGCGTCGTTGACGGCCGGGGAGTTCTTCGCCCTGGACCGCCTGGTCGGCTCGGCAGGGATCTAGGCGCCAGCGTCATTCTATGGCTTGCTAGCCCTCGGGCTGTGATTTGATCGCGGGGCGGCCCGCGCTGATCGCGATGAATGAACTTCTGGGCGCGGTTCCCGATGCGGATCTGACTCTTCCTGGGCGAAATCTCGATCTTGGAAGGAAGGGTGAAATCCCGGCCGGCAAGCAGGCCGAGCGCGGGGCTGCCCGCGACGCTGAACGAGATCCGGGCAGCCTGACCGCAGAGCGCCAGTGGCGCGGTGACGCGCAGCTTGCTCGGGGGGGCGCGTCCGTCGCCGAGTTCGCCGACTTCGTCCTCGGGCCCCTCGAGGATCTGATCGGCGAGGCACGGGGCCCATCTTGGCGAGGGTGCCCCTGGAGTTCTCGCGCCACTTCATGCCACTTCATGCCCGGGTCGAAGACGAGGCAGGCGGCGCCCATCACGCCGATGCTCGCGCCCACGAGCTTCCCACCGCTGGCCGAAACGTCTGCGCTCGGCAGATGGCGAGTCAGCCGCTCCGGGGGCGGCGTCGCCGGCCCCAGCGGGTGCCGGGGGGACTCCTCGTCCGCGAGCTGGACCTGCTCAGCGATGCGCACCTGGCGGCGCTTGCGGTCGACTTGGCCCCCTCGCCCTCCGCCCATGGAACCGCCCCCGGGCGCCAGGCGCAGGGCGCCCCTTATCGCCCGCCCAGTGCCCCGTTTCGCCGCAGCCCAAACACTGGGGCGCTTTCTCGCGCTGGCCGACGCGGTTCTGGAGCTTCGCCGGGCAGCGCGACGCCGCGGAGTCGTCGCCCGCCTTGCCGCGGCCCTCGAGGGCCTCCCGGGCCGACCGGACAATTGCCACGGCCTCGGGAATCGCGGCAAGCTCCGCCGCGGCGGCCACGACCTCGGCGGAGTCGTCGCCGTCGAACAATTCGGAGATGTCCAGGTTCGAAGACTCGAGCTCGACGGAGAAAGCCTTAGGCTCCTGGCGGGCGATGTCCTGCGCGTCGCTATCGCTCGCCTTCGTCGCCCTCGTCGTCGTCGCCGTCGATCTCGGGCTCGTCGACGACGTCGGTGGAGCGACCACCTCGGCTCGAAGCCTGGAGCCCGCGCCTCGCCTGCCGCCCGACGGGCGCGACTGCCTGTTCCGGGGCCTCGGCGGCGGCGCGCGGCGTTCTAAACTGTGGGTGGCCGGGGGGATTCGCGCCGGCAGCCCACGGATGCACCGGCACCCGTAGTGCTCGTCTGGCAAGCGGCCCACGACTCGCTCGCGTCGTTCGGCGGTGGGCCCCGCCTTGCGTAGTAGGAGCCGGCCTGCCACGTCGTCCGGCGCGTTGAGTTCCATCTCGTTCTCGCGTAGCTGCTGGAGACCGGACTGAAGCCGAATGAGCCAACCCGTCGTCGTGCGTTCACCTCGTCGGCGATGACGACTCGGCAGACCTCTCGAACATGTCGCCCGTCTGCGCGGGTTTCCGCTGACCCAAGCTGGCCCCCAAATGCCGGAGGAGGCTCTCGATGCCAACCTGTTGCGCTTCTGCTCGCCCGCGTCCTCGACGTCTGCTGCAGGTCGCGAGTGCAGCTCGTCCTCGGTCATGCTGAGGGCTTCACTTCCTGCTGTCCCGCTGAACTCGAGCACGAGTTTGGACGCGACGCTACGGGTGATTCCCAAGTTTTCGGTGGGATTCCACAGCTCCACCTCCTGTTTGTAATGTCTCCACTTGGCAGGGTCGCCACTCCAGGTAGGAATGATTGATTGGGAGTAACTGTTGTTACTGTTATCCGTCATGGTGGCGAAAGTGAAATGCTGATAGATCGTGGAGTCGAACTTGAGGGCTTTACTGAAGTCCAGGGAATAAGTAAAATCGAACTTGGCGGCTTCACTGAAGTCCAGGGACAGTGGCAATCGAACCCAACGACTTCGGTGATGTTCAGGGGTATTATGAAAGCGAACGTTTTTTGGTTTCTCGGAGGTTCTGGAAGTTTGTGATATCGAACCCGGCGGTTTCGCTGAAGTTCTGGGAGGTTATGACATCGGTATTGGCGGCGTCGGTGAAGTTCGGAAGGTAGGCGTCGGGCTGGGCGTCGGACTGGGCGTCGCTGACGTCCGGGAAGTAAGAGTAGGCGTCGGGCTGGGCGTCGCAGACGTCCAAGAAGTAGAGCGATATGAAGGCTCCGGCAAGCAGCGGGGCACCGGTGGGCGTGAATTCTATGGACGATGGCGCAGCCGTCGTCGCTATGGCTATGGAATGCGTCGTGTGCGGCACGACGGGCAGCAGCAACGCGATGTTGCCGGGGCTCGCACGCTCCCAGCTACCACTGTGATATGTAATGATCGTAGATGAACAAGTTTTTTCTGCACGCGGTGCGGATGGCGTAGCTCTGAGGCCAAGGGCCCTGTTTGAGAGAAAACGGTTGCGGGCAAAGCGGGTATTACGAGAGCGTGCGGAAACGAGGCGAAATCATGGGTTTAGAAGGAGGGGAAGTGCTCGTTATCACACCTCCTCCTCCCCCTCCCCCTCCCCCTCCTCCTCCTCCTCCTCCTCTCCTCCTCCTCCTCCTCCTCCTCTCACTTCTTGTGTCCACCCCCATGGAGCACTTCGGGGGCGGGGGGGAGGGACAGTGACGACCTGGTTGGAACGTGCGATGCAAAGTTCGGGAGGTGGATGGAAACCTGGGCACGGACTCACATTTGATAAACGTTATTGTGATACATATGCAGCTCATGGACTGGGGGGCCGAAGACCAGACGGTCTCCGCCTCCGAATGGAAAGTCTCTTTCGACCCTCGCCCCACTCTTGCTACCCTTCACCCCCTGTCCTCCACATGGCCCTCCTCTCTCCCCCTCTTTGTCTGGGGGTCAGCTATGACTCCTCCTCTTCCCCCTTCTGTCTCATACTCCTCGTTCTCCTACTCTTTTTTCTCTTCCTCCTCCTCCGATTCCTCCTCCTCCGATTCCTCCACCTCCTCCTTCTCAGCCTCGTGCTCATCCTTCGTGCAATTCCCTCTGACATCCTCATGATCGTGCTCCCCTCTCCGCACCCTTCTCTTCATCACCGCCCTTTCCGTTCCCCTTTTCTCCTCTAACTGTCGTTCTCCTCCTGATCCTCCTGCTCATCTCCTCCTCCGACTCCTCATTCTCCTCCCGCTTCAACCTCTGCCTCTCCCTCTTCCCCCCGCGCCTCCCCGTCTCCTTCCCGACATCTACAACTACTCTATATTGATATGAAGGATGGTGGGGGGATGCAACTCCACGGCAACAGCGCGCTGGCATCGCTCAAGGGTGCCCGCTTTCTCCCTATGTGTTCATCAGTGCACATTCGGTGATGGACTTCTTCGAAATCGACAACAACAAATGCGTGACAGAGGCGGCACTGTCGAGGAACCGCCGTATGTGGTGTGCTCTGATCTGTTGTACGCCAAATATACGATGCTAGTCAGCAGCAAGACGGACCAACTTCACACTTACTCGACTACGTCATCAAACAAGGTGCGCGCTACGGCTTGGACCTAAACAGGGGCAATACAGCTGCGAGTGGTATAAACCTGAATAGTGTGATGTAAAACTCGGCAGGGATAACAGCACAAATGGTTGACACAATTGTATACTTGGGGAGTCTGCTGATGTTAGACATGTCAGCCAAATCGGAACCATCGGGCAGAACATGTGAACCAAAAGCTATGATCAAATCTCTACACAAATGTTGGGTGCATGCGAGCGAAATAGCAAAATTAGCTGTACAAAGCGATTGTGGTACCAATCTACAATTTGGAATCAGCCTGGTTACTTCACGTAGACAAGCGCAAACTTGATGGGTTCCATGCACGTTGCATCCGGAACATACTGTCCATTCCACCATTCCACCTTCATTTGTATCTCGAATTACAAAGAAACCCATATTGGAACGAAGTGGCGAATCGGCGCTGAACACCACACTCAGTGAGAGGCAAACAGCACTGTATTGTAAAATTGTGGCCCTCCCGAACGATCATTCTTTTACGAACGCTCAGTTGCGATCCGCATTCAAACGGGCCGCGGCGCTGGGATCTCCGCCGGAAGCATGAAGGGCCTGAGCAACAATGGCCCGAATGCGTTCGCAACCACTGTGTCGATCAGTGGTTTTAACTTTTCATTCCCTCCCCCTTTCCTCCGCCCTCCTCCCCGCCCGTCACCCCTTCCATCCGCGAGCGTGCCATTCATACCTTTTTTCTTTGCCACTGCGCCGTTTGAACGCCAAGCTTGACTGACTGTCTCCTCTCTCCCCCGATTGCGTGGTGAGAACATCCCGCCCTGTCCGCGTACGGCTTTCACACCGGAATTCAAAACTTGTTCTTTCATATCATGTGTTTTTTTCCATCGGAGCGTTTTCGGTGTCAAAGTGGTGTCCTCGCTGCGGCGTTTACGTAATTTTCGGGTCGATGCTTCGCCTCCGTCGTCCAAAACGGCCTTGTCGCCTCAGTCCTTCCACATCATCATTCCACATCGTTGCCTCCCCACCCCTTTCCCCTCATCCGGTTTCCCCTGAACCTCCTGCTCGTCCTGTTCCTCCCGCTCCTGCTCCTGCTGCTAATCGTGATCGTCCTCTTCTTCCTGCTCATCCGCCACCTCTTCCCCCCCTCCAACGTACACATCTTCCCGTTTTATGATTGCGCATAACACGACTGTGCCTTTTGAAGGCTTCAGGCCCGCTATGACACCCATCGACAAAAGGAGGAATATCGGCGCAATGGGAACGGATGGGTGGTAGGGGTTGGAAGTCAAATATGGCGCGAGCGCTCCGAGCTTCACATATACACAGGTTAGACAGCGTGGACCCCAAACAATGTGCTCCAGCGTTTTCTGTGTTGCAATATGTGGTGCCATCTATGTGGTGCAGTTTCCGTACTGCAAACCATGTGGTGCAATCTACGTGGCGCATTCGATGTGATGCTATATACGTGGTGCAATATATGAGCGACCCACCTTGCAGAACTTGCACCCGCCAGCTCCTCTGCTCGCGCATCCGCTCCGCTCTCCCATTTAGAATTCGGCTTGCAAAACTTACGCGGCGGCAATTGCGGCGGCTGCTTCTGGCGCATTTCCGCGGCCGCGCAGGCGCGCGCAAACTCGCGCGCAGAGCGGCCAGCTAGTCTGGCTCCGACGACGCAACCGCTGCGGTGCTGACTGGCGGGGGCCCCACAGCGCGACTCACGGGCCGCGCCAGCGCGCGGGCAATTCGGCGCGGGTCGGTGGCGCGGGCGGGCGCGGCATCGCGGCGTCGACGACGGCGGACCCGATGGCGATGACAACGATGGCCACGGCAGGGCCAATGACGGCGCCGATGCCGTTCGCGCCGATGGCGATGATGCCAGCGCGTCGCCGATGAACGTTTTGGTCGTCACGGCTACAACGGCAGGCGACCGTCTTTTCTAAAAAGTACCAATATTTGTTTTTTCGACTTGGCCCGCGCGAGCGACCAATGCGCGGCCGCGCATAATGCCTCGACGATGCCAGGCGCGCCCGAGGCGCGGCGGCGATCCAGGGGCACAAGGCCAGCCGAACTTGCGCAGTGCTCATGAGGACACGCGTTCTGCTACATATGCCCAACACCATGACCATTCTTATCGGCCCGGCTAGCGCAGAACACGCACATTTTATCGCGGCCAGTTTGGGCCTGGAGCGATTGTGCATGTTCTTCGGCCGGAGTAGTGTACCATCACACTTTGGGTGATATTCGTGCGCGAGAAATGGGGGGCGATGCATTGCCAGACGCCGTAAAACCAGAAACCGCGACGCGGCCGTCGCAGGAAAGGCAAGATTGTTGTTGACCGTTGCGGCGGGGAGTTCGACGCGGTTGCCCTCGCGGCGCGGCCTGCGCCGAGGCCGCCGCGGCAACGGGTTTTTGCTGGCGCTGCCGCTAGAACCGCCGCCGCTGCTCGCGAGCCAGCGCGCGGCCGCTGCGACGGCCAGAGTTGGTTTTGAGTCAGCGCTGGGAGGAGGATGAGGAAGAGGGAGAAGAAGGGAGGGAGGGGAGGGGGAGGGAGAGGAAACGGGGGGACCAGGATAGGGAGAGGGAGGGGACAGAAAAGGGGGAAGAGGAGGCGAGAGAGGGAAGGCGAGGGATGAGGGAGGGGGAAGGGGAGAGGGAAGAGGCGAAGAGGAGGGAGGCAAGAGGGGGAGGACGATGAGGAGGAACACTGCGCCCCTTCTACTGTAGAAGGGTGCTTGACAAAACGCATGATCGCAACTGCCGCGAGATCTGCGCGACGGACGATGGACATTTCGAGTGGTGGCAACTGTCCCCGCCAGCTGCGTCTCCGGAGGCTTGCGGCCCCGCGCCCGTCGCCTCCTCGAGGCCTCCGCGGCGTCGTGGGCGAATCGAACTACGAACTGCGCGCCGCCGCGCGCCGTTGGCCACTGACTCGGGGCTGAGGGCCCTGGAAAACATTGCACTGCGCTGCACGGAGACGACCTGGGCGGCATGAGTCGGCCCCCGCGGTACTGCCCCAGAAATAATAGCGGAAAGGGGCAGGAAAGGAAACATGGGAAAGAGCGAGTTGTGGAGACGAAGGAAGACAGACATACAGTCTGTTGCGAGGTACGCCCCCGTGGCTCTTGACCCCCTCGCGCCCAGAAGTGATCGTGCCAGAAATGGTGATCGCACCGAAAGAGGTCGTACCGGAAGTGATCGTGCCACAGGAGATCGCATACGGGCGATCGTACCGAAAGTGGTCGTGCCGTTGGGGATCGCACCAGAAGTGATCGTACCAAAGGCGGTCGTACCAATGGCGACCGTACCAAAGGTGACCGTGCCAAAGGTAATCGTACCAGGGAGACCGTGCCGAATGCGATCGTGTCTATCATGGTCGAACCAGAGTTGGTCGCTGACACAATATCACACCGCGCGAAGATCGTACCGCAGGTGACTGTGCCGAAGGAAATCGTACCAAAGCTGTTCGCATCGAGGTTATCGCACTGAGTGGGGCCGTGCCAAAAATGATCGTACCAAAAGTGGTCCTGCCAGAAACGATTGCGCCACGAGTGGTCGCACCAAGAGTAACTAACTGCGCCGGAGGTGGTCGTGCAAGAAGTGATTGTGCGCAGAACGAGCGCACCGAAAACGGTAGTACGAAAGAACGCCGCACCATATATGATCGCACCAGGGCGATCGCACAAAACGCGGCTGCATCGAAGGATGTCGCACCGATGTGAAGAGCGCAGTTGCTGGGCGCTCACCGCCAGGCGCCCGCGCGACGCCCTAGCCGCAGGGAGGCGCGGCAGGCCATGTTCCTTTGTCGCAGGGGGCGCCGGCCTCGCAGCGCAAGGAGATCCCGCTGGCAGCGGGCGCAGGCCCATGGCAGGGCGGCCTCCCCGGCGACCCCGCCCGGCAAGGAGGCCCGGGCCTCCCTGCCAGGCGGGGTCGCCGACGAGGCCGCCCTAAGATGACGATCGGGGCGCGGGCGGGCGCCGGGCCCCCGCGTGCTCGCAGCCATCTCAGACCCGCGGCTTCTACAGGAAGACGCTGGCCACGCGGGCCATCTTCGCCCTCCGCTCGGCGCCCGCGCTGCTTGCAGACGCCTCCGAAATCGACCCGGCCGGCACGACTCCGAGCATCTCCTTCGGGTGCGTCCGCGGGGCCTCCGCGACGCCCACTGTTTCCACCGCCTGCGCGGCGGCCGCGCCAATGATGCTGGCGGCAGCCTGCTCCCGCATCGTCGCCATAGCGGTCTGCGTGATCTTCGGCCTGAGCTTCTGGTCGCCCTCGTCCAGCGCGTAGTTGAACACCTGCAGCGGCGCCGTCTCGTTGATGGTGACGGGGCCGCCCATCTGCACCTTGTCCTGCAGCTGGCAGAGCAAATGCATCAGCGCGCTTCCGCCCGTGAGCGCCGCGGTCATGCCGCTCGCCTCGTTCTTCGCCGCCGCGTGGCGCACGCGCGCGAGGCGCTCGATCGAGGGCCGCCTTCTGGGCGCCCGCGGCGTTCGCGGTCTCAGGCTGGATGCGCCCCTTGCTCAGCCACTTCTGCACAGCGTCGCCATCGCCTCGGTTTTCGGCGCTTTGCCACAGAAGCTGGCCAATCGAGATGCGCGGAAATCCCGCGGGGGCAAAATCATTGCATCACCATCGCTCTTAAAGCCTGGGCGCGGGAAATCTGTCTCGAGCACGCGCCGCATGGACGCGGTGCCGGTCTCCCCCGGGCACTTCCGCAGCAGCGCAGTGTCGGCCGCCGCCGTCATGCGGAAGCCGCCGGCTGCTGCGGGACACGATGGAACGAATGACGGACGCCCCGCCCACGCTCGGCGCCAGGCTCTCCGCGAGGTCGCTGATGATGGATCGCGACTTGGTTCACTCAACAAGCAACTCTGCATCGATGGGCGAGCCCGTATCCTCTGGCCTCGCGACCGCGAACTCCGCCTCGAGCCGCGACCGCAGCAAACCCTTGCCCCGGCCGATGTTCTTGCCCAGGTGGATCGCCCGCTTCACCTCCTGCTTGAAAGTCGTGACCGCGATCTTGATCTGCTCCCCACTCAGCCCCGAGAGAACGGGGCTCCCGGGGGCCGTGCCCAGGAAGCCATTCGCGCGGGCAGCCCGCGGCCGAATCCAAATGCCGCCCCGAAAGCAGCTGGCCCAAAACGCCCCCCCGAGCCAGCCGCGGGGACCAACCGGCACGCCCCCCCCCGGATTTCCTGCCCCAGTCTCGGCAGATAAGACCCCTGGACATCATATCCACGACGCCCCCCGGAAAGCTGTTGGCAAGGCGCAGTTCGGGGGGGGCCGACCCCGCTGGCCGAGTAGCTCGCGGCGCCTTCCGCGAGCCATTCGGCCGGCGGGGCGAGCCTGGCATCGTCGTCGTCGTCGGCGCCGTCGTCGTCGCCGTCGTCGTCGTCGTCGTCGCCTTCGTTGTTGTCGTCGTCGTCGTCGTCGGTGTCGCCGTCGTCGTCGTCATCGACGTCGTCGTCGTGGTCGAATAGAATAGCTCGCGGTGCCCTCCGCGAGCTCTTCGGCCGGCAAGGCGACCCAGGCGTCGTCGTCGTCGCCGTCGTCATCGTCGTCGTCGCCGTCGTCGTCGTGGTCGTCGTCATCGTCGTCGTCGTTGTCGTCGCCGTCGTCGTCGTCATCGTCGCCGTTGCCGTCGCCGTCGCCGTCGCCGTCGTCGTCGTCGCGCTCGTCGTCGTCGTCGTCGTCGTCGTCGTCGTCGTCGTCGTCGTCGTCGTCGTCGGGGCCCCGCGAGCGAGGCCTTCGATGCACCTGGGCAAGGGCGCCTCCTCGAGGCATGCCTGGCGCGCCCGGTCGACGAGCTCCTGGGCGACACGGGTGCCGTTTCAGAAGTTGATATCCTGCCTCGCGAAGGCCGAGAGGTGCGAGGTGGCAGTGTCCTTCTTAATCTTCTTGAAGGCCTGCTTCGCCGTCTTGCTCTGGCTGGGCAGCTCGACCACGGACCCGATGTGCCTCCCCATGTCCTCTGTCTCGTTAAGGATGGCCCATGTTTGTGTCGCGTCAATCAGCAAGCCCAACATGGAGCCCTCATCAGTGAAAAAACTGGCGCAAGCCGGTCTTGTCGCGCTTGGCCATGTTGAGGAGCTGCAGCATAACCAAATCGCGCGCGCCCACGATGTCAATGAAGCTCTCGAGGTGCGCGGCGGCCCGCATGCCCGCCCGGTTCACGAGGTCCGTCACGCCCGGTCCAAGGTCACCGCGAGCGGCGTCAACCCCTCGCGAACTTGGCAAGTTCGTTGAAAGAGGCGAGGCTGACGGCCTCCGCCGTCTCGCACCACGCGCAGAGCTCAACGGAGCTCCTCTTGCCGGCGGGCGCCCCGGGCGCCCCGATGCCCCCCATCGCTCGAACAGGGAGAGCCCTCCTTACGTCGCGGGCGCGGAGAGCGCCCCCTCGCGCTTCGCCCGGCGACCCCGGCTTGAACCGACCTCCGCGACTTGGGCCGACCTCCGCGGCATGGGCCGGACAGGCTACGGATGAGACGACCCCGGCGCAGTTGGTGCACGCAGGGGGCGGCGCACGCCTGGGGAACGGTGCGGCGCGCGCACGCTGGGGGCGGCGCGTGGCGCACGCCGGGGGCGGCCTGTGGCTCGCGCAGGGAATGCCGCGCACTGGCGGTGCCCGCTGGGGAACGTGCTCCGGGCCCCCGCGGTGCACGCGGGGAACTGCGCCATGCAAATCAATCGCATAACCCCAGTGTGCACCGCCAAGACCGCCCCCAGTGCGCACCACTTCGGCTGTCGGTGCAGAGACGATTCGGCGCTCGGCCTTCCCCGGGCGATTCGAGGCGGGCAGCGAGGGGCCCCCGCCCGGGGCCCCTCCCGAGCAGGACAGAGCCACGCTCTCCGGCGCAGGCTCGGCCCTTGCGGGCCGGGGCGCTCCTCCCTCGGAGGCCCCCGGGGCCCGCGCAGGGAGAAAAAAAAAACAAGGGCGCGCGGCAGCGTCGCGCCTGCAGGCCGGCCCCGCGCACGTGGAAGCTCAATGCTGCGCGCTGGCCGGGGGCGCCCGGCGCCGCGGCGCGGCGCGGCGCCGCGGAGTTCTCTCTGTCTGGGGGCAGCGCGGCACCAATTTGAACGCGCGTTGTTTTTGATGTCTGTAGCGTGGCTTGCAGTACGCAGCCCGCAATTTTTTTGCTTGGCGCGTGCCTGGGCGGTTTGGGATCTCTCCGGGCCGCCATTGTCTTAGCTCTGGCTCGTGCGGCAGGGCAGCGGGCGGGCGCGGATGGAAGGCGCGCTCTAAACAAGCCTCCCCACCAGCGCAATGCGCTGCCAGCGCGGGGCCCCGTCCGCCGGCTGCCCCTGGGGCTCGGTCAGGATGTCCAGATCCTGGTAATCCCGGCGCGCGTCGAACATACGCTGCGCCCAGTAGCACCAGCCCTGGCGCGGGGCGATTGCCTCCCACTCCCCGCGCCGCGCCCGCGAGCTGTCGAAACTTTGAGAGCCGCCTCAGTCCACCAACCATCTTCTCGCCACGGATGCGCCTGCCTCCCGGCGACATCGATGGGTTCGCTGGTTTTCTCCATGGCAGTCTTGCCCTTCCTCAGAGCGAAGGCGAAATCAAGTGCCCGGGGCGCCAGGACAACGACATGTTCCAGCTTTTTGCCCATGTTGCATGTGAATATGTCTCCCCCCTTTGGCTCCACCTTGGCAGGCGAGGCGCGCGCTCGCCCGGGAGCTGGTCGGTTCCGGTCGTCCTCGCTGAACTCCCCAGCCATCTTCTCCACGTGTTCAACCAACCAGGGACTCTTCAAGAAGTCGCGCAGGGTGAGCCACCCAGGCAATGCACGCCCCGCGCCCTCGCTGCCCTGCTCCACGGGCAATGGCATCTGCCCCGTCCACTCTTCAAAGGACATCTCTACGAAATCACTGCAGCACCTCCCGTTGGAATCGAAAGTCAAGAAGATGACAACTGATATTTGAGACGCGTCTACTGCCTGAGAACCTATGTCGCGACGGCAAATTGACTTGGCGCATCCAGACGAAGGCGCGCGACGTCAATTCGCGCTGCTCTGCTTCGGCGCCAGCGGCTGCGGAAAAAAAGGCCATCTCGCAGAAGCTGGCGGCGCGCGGTCGCTGCCTGGCGCGCGCGAACACAAGCCGTCTTTTCCGCCGTAGGCGTCCGCGCGCGCAAGACCGCGCAACGCGCGCGATCTTGCTGAGTCGCCGCCATCTTCCCCGAAGCTGGCGCAGGGTTTGCTCAGATCCGGATTTTTTTCTTTGGGAGGGGGGGGCATTGGCTCCATGGGGGCCGCCCGGGCCAGCGCCAGCGCCGCTCCCCGAAGGGGGGGGGGCACTTCTGAGGCTGTGGCCTCGCAGGTTTCCCACATCAAGCACGCGCTTGCCAGCTCCGAGTCGGTCAGCCTGCAATCCGTCAGACGGCGCATGATACCCGCGCCCCCGCGCCCGGCGCCTTCCCCGGCAAGGCGCGTGGCCGGGGGGGGGGGCCCCAGAGAGCCGAGTCGCTGTCGACGTCGCCCCTCGCCCCCGCCAATGCGAGGACAGCCTTCTGATCATTGCGGGCCTGGGCGCTCTCGTCAGCCACGACCCGCCAATGCCCATGGGTTTTCATAATATATGTTTTGCCGCCCCGCGTCAACTTCCGCCCGGCCGCCGCAGTCTTGGCGCGAGCGGCCGTTTTGAAAAACTCCCGCCTGCCGTCGACGCCCTCAGGTCGTTCCCTCCTCAATCTGGCCATTCCGTCACGAAGCTTCGCCTCAAACGCGCCTCCCTCGGGGCAGAAGGCGAGGGGGGAAATGGCGATCGCAATGCGCCTGGCTGCCATCATCTCTTTGCCATGACGATTGTGAAAGCGTTGCGGGGTAGTCAGAATCGCGCGCAGCTGCTCTGCGCAGGCAGAAGTCCAGCTAAGACCTCGGATCAACAGAGGGGCGCGGCGGGCGCGCGCCCCTCTTGGCGAGAGTCTGGATTTTGCGCGCGACCTCAGAATCCATCGCGGTTGGCGCACCCGCGAACGCATCCACGTTCTCGCCCAAATCGCCCGCGGCTAACTTCAACGGGCGTCGAGCAGGGGGCCGCAGGAAGCGATCGCGCACGGAGCTGACCGCCATGTGGGCGGGCTCGATACAACCGCTGCGCAGTTTCGGCGCGCCCGCGTTCGCGTCGCCTGTAGGAGCAAACGCCGCGCGTTCACTGAAACCAAACTCAAAAGGCGAAGCTCGTCCGATATCTCCGTCGCGATGTCATCGAACCTCAGCAGAATTACGATCGTCAGCGAGCAGAGAGCCAGGCACCGCGTCACGCGGCCAGCTTGCCATGGCAATGGCTACAAGCCACAACTTCAGCCCAGGCGCATGGCGCCGGACATCCTTCAGATAGAATGCCCCTTTCTTGCTGTCGAATGGAAAGGGCCGCTAATATCCGTTGCGCAGTCCTGCCGCGGGGCCCCCAAACGGGAATCTGAGCGGGAGGTCCACCGGAACGCGGCCATGACGAGGGTCGTCAATCGCCCCTGCCAGTTGGGGCCATCAGCGACGCGTGGATGGAGGCGCGAAGCCTCGCCCACGACCGCGGGCGCAGCCCGCGCGAGGTCGTCGACGAGGTCCGGATCGAGGCCGGGTGTCACCCATCGAGCCTGGACGTCGTTGTCCTCGACGCCAAGGCCCCGGAACTCGACCTGTTCGGGCATGGGGGGGTTCAAGATTTCAGCGCGGCGCTGGAATGCTTGAGGCTCTGAGCGATTAGCCGCGGCTCCTCGCGCGTAGCCTTCGGGTCTCCCGCGAGACGCCCCGCGGCCCAGCGCGAGGCCTCGCGCGCGTCATGGGCGGCGCAGGGCGTGCCCACGCCCCGTGCGGGGAGGTCCAGTAGGCGTCGGGCGCCGTCATCCACGGCGCCGGCGCGCCGGGCCCTGGCCCATTTAACCTGGGCGCCGCACTCGCCGGGGCCCCAGCGGCAGCGGTCAATCGCGATGCCCGCGGCCCCGCGGGGCCGCCGAGGTTCCCAGGGATCCGCAGGCCGCGCTGAACAGCGCCCATCATTCCTGGCACGCTCCCAAACAAGCGCTGCCATCTAAAATGTTCGTTTGTTCCGCGCCCCGACGCGGGCCGCGCGCTGCATGCGCTTTGCGACGGATCCAAACGACGAGCGCCGGAGATGCCATCGTAGTTGCGCGAGGACAAAAACGAGGCCGACTTCGGGCTCGACGCGCCGCGGAGCCCAGGCATGCCCGCGAAGGCCTCTCTGCGCGCGCCGTTTCTCCGCGACGAGCACTGTCGCAAGATGTTTAAGATCTCTCTCACCCGCATTCAGAAAGCAAACGCGCGCCGCCCCCGCATTCCAGACGCTGTTCCTTGTCTGGGAGCGCCGCGGGGTCGCGAAGCAGGCAATGCTCGTGCCATTTGCCCTCGGGATCCTCAGCGCTGGCTGTGGCCTTCATCGCGCGCCATTCGCTGCGCTCCGGAATCTCGCGACTATACCTCTGGGTTTGACAAGCAGCCTGCCTGTCCACCCTTCCCCTCCTCCCTTGGAGCCCCCTGGCCCCTTCTTGCCCCTTTTTCGCCCTCCCGCGCGCGGCCCCGCCGCCCTGCCCACTCCGTTGCCCAGCCTCGTCCGCCGCCGCCCCCCCCCCTGGCACCCCTGAGTCGCCTTGCGCCCCCCCCCCCCCTCCGCTGCCGATGACCCCCCCCTCTCCCCCGTCTGCTGGCCGCATGCCCCCCCCGCCGCTGCGAAATCAACGCATGGCGGAGGAATTCGCCCCCCCCCCCCCCCCCCCCTCCCTGGATTCTCATCCGCGGCGCCTGGAGGGCCCGATCGTGCCGAACCATCTCGCGCGCTGCAAAGAAGCAGTAGCGTTCCCTTATAGCTTTGTCGCAGAGGTTGGTCGCTGCGCTCATTCACGAATGTTTGGGATCTCTCCCCCAAGGAAACGTAAAAAAATACGCGGCCTTCTCCGAGACCGGTCGCGTGGCCGAACGCAGAGATGCCCCCCTCGCGCTCGCGGCCAGATCGCTGAAAGACTCCGCTGTGTTTCCCGGAAGCTGCGCGCAGCAATCGCCGGGAGCTCTCGTCGTTCTGGCTGGAGCCGCGCCCGCTGAAGAACGGAAATGGGGGGCAGGGGGGGTTGGGCGCAAATGCGGGAGAAGACGACTTGGGAACGACAATATGATTTCGAGCCGAGGAGGAGGGCATCTGCGCCCCCGCGACGTCTTTCCCACCTCGCAGACTGCCGCGCCACGACCGCCGCCCTCGCGGGCCCGCTTGCGGCCGCCCTGAGAAACAACCGCGGTTCGTGGCCCCGCCCCGCCCCCGGCGATTGCGGGCGGCCACCCGGGCCAACAGCGGGGCGGGGGAGGCAGTGGCGAGGCGCGAGAGAAGGGCGAGGGAGACGAGGGGGCGGGAGGCAAGGAGGACTAGGCAGGGATGTCGATAAGGGCGAAGAGCAAGAGGAGGAGGGGGCGGTGGGATATGGCACGATAAATTGCACTGATTATCTCTGTTCGCCCCCAGGGCGCGCGCGCGCGCGAGCGGCCTCTGCTCGCCAAGACCCGCGTCCGAAGCAACGCGCGCGCACTGCGCGAACAACAGCGACGGCGCGCGGCCAGCGCGACAGAACACGGCGGGGCCGTCGACAACAGCTGTCGCCGCGAAGCAAGGGAAAGCGCAACCGCGCACAAGCCAGCATCTGCACACGAAAGCGCAATACAACAACAAAACAGCCTGATACGAATCTGGGACAGCAGAAAATTTAAAAGAGTCCCTAGTGAGCCTTCCGATGGCTTCGTAGCGAATTCTTTGAAAATATCGACGCGCGCAAGGCCGGCGCGCGCGACTGTCCTACGCGGCGTCGTTTGCCAGGCGCCGCGCCCCCCGTGCCAGCGCGCAAGAGCGGCCGAATTGTTTCGACGCGCGCGCGCGACGCGGTCTCCTTCAACGAAAACGGCGGAACGCGTTAAAAACGCAAGAGCGCGGATGTTTTTTGAAGGAGAAGCGTTGGACGGCAATTTTTCCCTGCATTCGGGGACCTCGATCCTGAAACCTTAAACGCCAAGTTTTGCGGGGATCCCCCCATGTGCGCGCGCGTGGACTTAGTCGCAGCTTCTCGCTTGGATTCTTCATCTCAGTCTGACAGACCAGCGTGCGAGCATATAATATTTGATGACGGGGGGTCGATCAAATGTGCCCGAAGTGGTTTTCAAACATTCTTGCGCGAAATGAACAGTGAGGCATAATTGTGTACATTTTTACTATCCCAATATGAGTTGATAAACCCGAAGGAGGGGCAAAGCCCATAGTCCTCTCAGAAATGAGAACCCGCGCGGCGCAACTCTTTTCTGAAGAACTCGGAGCTGTCAGCCCGGCCGCTCGCAAAATCACCCCCGCACTCCCGCCCGCAACTTTGTTTTCAACGCCGGGGCGGCGGCGGCGGCGACGCATGCTCGGCGCTGGCTGGCCCGCCTCTGCGGCCGCAATAGGGGGCGCAAGTTCGCGCGAAGCTGGCTAGCACGGCGCGGCCCACGCGGCCGCCCCACGCGGCCGCTGCGCGGCCGCGGCGGCGCTGACCGACGGGGACGCCCCAACGCGACTCCCGGGCCGCGCTAGCGCGCGGGCACTTCAGCGCGGGTCGGCGACGCGGGCGGGCGCGGCACCGTAGCGACGTCGACGGCGGCGGAGACGATGATGACCAGAGCGATGAGGCTGACGGCGGACGACGATGACGACGTGGCGACGCCTGCTTGGCGCTGGCTGACGCATCTCTGCCAGTGTCAGGAAGATTTCGACATGCGCGCGCGGCCAGCGCGCGCGAGCGGCCCGCGTGGTGTTTTTTGACAGGGATCGCGCCCCCCCACCAGCAACCGCGCCAGGGCGCCCGAATGATTCCAGCAAGCGCGCGCAAGATTCTGGTGTGGTCGCATTTGACGAACATGTAAAACATCGATGGTCTTCGCTAGAACTCGCAAGCGCACGTGCGCATCTTGTTTTGACAACTACGGTTGCCATCAAAAAATGTGTCCAGTATGTTTTCGATGTGGCGTAAATCCTGGCGACCACTATTGCATTGTAAGGATTGCGACATGCGTGCGCGACGACGCGCGCGCGCGGACTGCGCCACATTCTTGTGCAAGGGATTTTGGAAATATGTGCTTTGATAAACGAGTGCGCGCGCATAATATGATTTGATGAGATGCGTGTGGAGCGATAACAAGACTCCTCGCGATGGTCTGAGTTCACATGCGTAAAATGAAAGTTAAGTGAGATACGCGTGCACTCAACGGAGGGAGAGGAGGAGAGGAGGGGACGAGAGGGGGACCAGGACAGGGCGATGGTATTTTCATGGCAGCGTGGCGACGCGCATCTCCGCCTGGGCGTGGGCCCTGATGGCCCCACGCTAAACGCGAGCGCGTGGGCCCTGACGGCCCGCGCGCTCGCGCTCTGGCACGCCTGCGGCCGCAGGCGTCTGGGAGCAAAGCGGGGTGGGTGGGCACCCGCGCGTCGGCCAGAGCCGAACGCTACGGACCCAAAATGGCTACCTGAGCCCACACCCCCTCCCACTTAACCTGCAGTCTACAACCAATCAGACTATACAAGTTAAGTGAGATACGCGTGCACTCAACGGAGGGAGAGGAGGAGAGGAGGGGACGAGAGGGGGACCAGGACAGGGCGATGGTATTTTCATGGCAGCGTGGCGACGCGCATCTCCGCCTGGGCGTGGGCCCTGATGGCCCCACGCTCAACGCGAGCGCGTGGGCCCTGACGGCCCGCGCGCTCGCGCTCTGGCACGCCTGCGGCCGCTCGGCCATGAGAAAAGAAAGACGCAGCCGCGCGCGCGGGGACGCCCCGCCCGAGTGCGAGGGCGGAACCAGAGGCTGCAAGAGCCTCGCGCGCGCGGCCACTTGCCTGCAACCTTGAGGCCTTCCGCGCCCCGCGCACCCAGAGCGCGGGCGCGGCGCGTGCGCGATGCGCGCAAAAGAACCGAAAGGGGACGGCGCACGATGCGCCGGGCGCAGAGCGCAAGTGTGGCCCCGACCGCACGGCGCGCAAGACGCGCGGCACGGCCGGGTCCAGGAAGCACGCGACGTGCGTGCAAAGTTAAACTCCTCCAAAGAGAGAGGATCGCAGGCGCCACCTGCGTACCGTAGGCTGAAAGAAAGAAGATCGCAGGCGCCACCTGCGTACCGTAGGCTAAAAGAAAGAAGATCGCAGGCGCCACCTGCGTACCGTAGGCTCAAAGGATCGCAGGCGCCACCTGCGCACGGTAGGCTGAGAGGAGGGCCGGCTCACTCACAGGCCGCCGCCTTCAGCCCGCGCCCGCGATGCCGCGGGCGCTGGCGTCGGGGTACGGGGGGGGCTCCACGCCTAGATGGAGGGCGTGTTCCCCTGGCGGTCGCGGCTCTCGTCTCCGCTGCGGTCTCCGCCGCGCTCACTGGGGTCCCGGGGGCTGCCGCCATCGCCGCCCCTCGACGCGCGACCGTCCGCGCTGGGCCAGTCACGCTCACTCCGGCCGCGGCTGCCCTGGTCGCCCTTGGAGTGGCCGCCCTTGCCGCTCTTGTCGCCCTTGCCGCCGCTCTTGGAGCCCTTGGCGGCCTTGCCGGAGTGCTTGCCCTTGACCTTGCCGCCCTTGCCGCCCTTGTCGCCCGCGCCCTTGCCACGCCAGGCTGGGATCCCACCCCCGCCCGCGGCGGCCTCCGCGGCGGCAGCACGCCGCCGCTTTTTCTCCTGCTCGTACCAGCCGCCGCGAGGAGCGCGAAGCTGCCCAGCGTGCTTCCCGGTCTTACGCCGCGTGCGGCCGGGAGGGGTGTCGCCGCGCCGCGCCCACGCTGGGTCCCGCGCCAGACTGCGGCTGGGCGACCTCTCGCGCTTGGGCCGGTTGCGGCTGGGCGACCTCTCACGCTTGGGCCAGCTGAGATCGCCCGGCGGGCGGTCCCCCTCAGCCCCCGCACCCGTGGCACCCGTGCTGGGGCGCTCTCCATGGCCGGCACTGGGGCCCGGCGCCTCCCGCACGGTGTGGCCGCTCCGCCGGGCCTTCTCCACCACCGTCTTGGGTTTGCCGAAGGCGACGCGGCAAGCCTCGCAGTAGCTCACGTCGCACCCCTTACAGTGCCACCGCAGGGCTCCGCTGTTAGCTCCGCCCGCGGGGCACATCTCGCAACCCCAACCGTCTCCCGGGTCAAAGGAGCTCCAGCGCATCTTGAGTGCGCACGTCGGGCAGGCAGGCGGCTGGATGGTCGGGCCATCCTCCCCGTCGCTGCCTGGGTCAGGGCCGCGAGGTCGGCTCGCCCACTCCGTGACCACCGTGCACGGGTCCGTCTTGTAGAACCGATAGTTCGACCTCATGCACTCCCGCGCGCGCTTTGCGTCAGCGCGGCGCTGGAACTCCACCAGCACGCACGGCTCCCGCTTGTGGCGGTGGTCGTACAGGAAGGCGATGTGTTTGACGACCCCAAAGGGCACGACCACCTGCCTGACCACCTCGGCATCGACGTGGTGCGGTACCCGCTCGATGCGGATGATGGACTCGCCCTCGTCGTGCTGGTCACTGGGCTGCTGCTGGGCGCCCTGGCGCTGCTCCTCCTTGCGCCTACGGCGGCTCCTCGAGCGCGGCTGGCGCTGGGGCGGCCCGTCCCCCGCGCCTGGCGCCTCCTCCACCTCGGTCTTCACCTCGAAGGACCGCGGCGGCGCCCCCCCGCTCTTGGGCTTCAGGACGGCCTCACGCTTCACGATGTCGGCCTTCGGGGGGGCGCCGCCCGTCTTGGGTTTCAAGACGGCCTCCTCCTCCTGTCCCCTGCGCCCGCGATCGCGAGGCGCATCGCGCTCGCGATCGCGGCGCCTCGCGCGCGAGGGCGAGCGCAAGGGCGCAGGGCGCCTCTCGCGCTTGCGGACCTCTTCGGCGAGGCGCTCTTGGCCCGGGGACCGCGCGGGCCGCGGGCGCTCCGCTGGAGCGCCTTTGCTCTGGCGCCGCGCTGCAGCCTGGATGGCCGCGCGCGCCAGCGCCGCGGTGACCGCGTCCTCTCCCGCCTCGAGGACCGGGGCTGGGGTCGACCTCCCCTCGCCCCTGCTCGAGGCGTCGTCCACGTCGGTGAGCTCCACGACCGCCTCCGCGTCCACTGTGCGCATCATGTCGAGCAGCCCCCTGTTGTGCTTGCAGAGCTCGCGGAGCTCCGGCATGGGCTGCCCCTGGAACTGGGCCAGGGCGAGCGCCAGCTTGGCCGCCTGGCGCTGGACCTTGATATTCGGCCCCGCGCCCACCCCCCACGCGCCCCGCTTGCCGTCGACGATCACCAGCTGGCCGTGGTCCTCGCTCGCCCCCGCGGCCAAGCAAGCCGCCGCGATGCACGGGGCTGCTTCGTGGTCGTGGTTGACCACCTCGACGAGGTCCTCGCTGTCCAGCTCGTTCACCACCGTGTACAGGATGTTGTGGGCGGCACTCCGGAGCTCGTCCGACAGCGCGGCCCCCGAGACGACGACGCCGAGGGGGTTCACCGCCATGATGCTGTAGTCATGGCCACGCGCCTTGCTCTGGTCCGGGGCCACCAGGCCCACCAGGAATCCCATGATGTACGCTGCCGGAGCGCGGGGCGGAGGCGCGGCTGGCGCGCGAGGCTGGGGTGCGCGCGCTGCTCGCGTGCCTCGCTCTGGAGTGGAAGATGGCTGCGGATGAGAGGACCAAGAGGAGGTGGGCGTGCCTGGGGCGATCGGGAGCGGTAGCGAAAGGGGGGTCGAGGGCGAGAGGTCCACCGGGATACCCCCACAACGCGAAGCCCCCGCCCTGACCTGAATACCCGTGGGACCCGCCTGCTGCTTCCCCACACGCCCGTTAACTCCTCGCCCTGGCTCGTATCTCACCAGCTCCTCCTCTCCTTCCCCCTCCGTGCGTGACCCTGCTCGCGCCGAAGGGCGCGCCCAGGGGGGGCGCCCGGGCGCCCAGGCCGGGCGTTCCGAGGGCCTCAGGTCGCTCCCAAACTGGGGCGGGTCGCTCCCGGCCAACTGGTCGGGGCGGGCGCCGGCCGCGGCGCCGTCGTCACCGCGGGCGCCCGGGGCCAATAAGGCGTGGCCCTCCGCCATGCCTCGGGCGAATGGAGCCTGACGCCGATGGTCCTCCCAGAGGTATCCGTGGAAGGCGTCCGTGGACCACCTCCCGAACCTCTTGACCGCTTCCAGGTCGCGACAGGCGTGGTACAACGCCGTCGCGCCCCCGATGCGCAGGGAGTGGGATCCCATCTGGCCTGCGTCCACGCCGCAGGCGGCAGCCGCGAGTTGGAGGAGCCCCTGCACCTCCTCCCGCATAATCGGGTGGCCATCGGGCCGGCGGAACAGGGGGAGCCCCGCCTCGGTTCCTCGTCCAAACCGGTCCGGCAGCTCCCTCTGGAGGTCGGCGAGTGCGTCCACGACACACAACTCCACCCCCGAGCGGTAATGGTTGCGTACGCAACCTGCGTTAAACTGGTCCGTCTTGGACGACGTGATCGTCAGTACTACCTCATCGCAGTCGCTGAGCCTTGCGCTGGGTGTACCCCCGCGCATCCCCTGTACGTCCTGCCCACGCACCACCCGTCCCATGCTCCAGGAGCGGTCCTCTTGGACCAAATACTCCGACGCGCGGAGCATGAAGAAGTACCCCGTCATAAGCGCCGCCCATAGGATGGTCGCCTCCCGGCGCGTGGCCGTCCCGTGGGCGAACAAGTACTCGCGGAGCCAGCGCAACATCCGGGGCGTGGCCGGCAGCTTCCGTTTCGCCTTTCCGTCCCAGCGGCGGAGTCCCTCGATCGTGGTCCAGAGCCGGCGCCGATCGGAGGTCACATCCCCAAACCCGGCCAGGGTGTGGGCATATCGAATGGCGAACAGGCGCTGGCGGATGGTCGTGGCCCGCCTCTTCATCACCTTGTACAGGTACACGACATACCGGATGAGGTCATCCTCATCCGTAAGGCGGGCGTCCCGAGTCTCCCCCTGCAGGTATGGGCTCCGGCCTCGGAGCCTCCGCCAGAGTACCCAGTTACGCCACCCGGCGCTGTAATTGGCCCGCGTCCCTTCGGCAAGCTTGGCCAACATCGCCTCGGTGGCGGTCGCATCCAGCTCGCGGGGGTCGGTGAGTTCACCTTGAATCCCTTTCGGGGCGCCCCCGCCGGCGTACCGCCAGGCGGCGGGCTTCACCAGCGCGGGAGCAGGGGCGCTGCGGGCACGCCGGCGGGCCTTGCGCGGGGGGCGAGCCTCGCCGCCCACGCCGTCCATGGCGCTTGGCCTGGGCATGCCCGCGCCTTCCGGAACAGCGAAGGTCACCGCCCCGACCCGCTCCCCGCCTGCCCCGTCCTCCCCTGCTGCGGTGGACCGCGCGGTAGCAGGGGGGTCGAGCTGGTCCGCCAACCGAGCGGCGTCGTCCGTCGTCTTCCCCGCCTCCAGCGCAGCCTCGAATGGCCCGCTTGGGCGATCGGGGGCCTGAAGCCAGGCCTTTAGCCACAGCTTAACCATCTCGTCGTTAGCGAGTCGGTCGTGATCGGGTCCGACGCCAGCGCGCGCCCCGGGTGCCTCGCCTGCGCTCGCTGCCTCTACGGCCTGCCTCAGCAGGCGCTCCGCCCACTGGAGCACCCAGCGGGCCGTGCGACGCGGGAGTGCACGAGCGGCCTGCCGCATGCGCTCGGCGATCGGCGTACCTCCAAGGCCCAAGGCATCCCACAGCTCCGCCGTGCCCCCCTGGGCGCACCAGATTTCTTTCGGGTGCAGGGCTCGCACGGTCCAGCCGCCCTCGGACCCTTCCAGGATCAGGGTGTTCGCATAGCCCTTCAACGGGTCGGGCTTCGCCCGTGCCGTATGGCAGGGCCCGCGCGGATCATGAATCACCACGCGCTGGGCCCGCCCGCCTCCCGCGGGCTGCCATGTGCCGCGCGGCCAGGGCATCATGCGATCCCCCGTCGTCGAGATCCGAGGGTCCACGAGCAAGGTGCCGTTGTTGAGGTCCAGGCGGAGCTCATCCAGCGGTGGCCGCCCTGCCTCTTTCCAGAGCTGGCAGAGGCCGCGTGGCTCCACGCAGGGCTGCCCCAGGGGGGGTATGGGGCTCGGTGCCCGAACCCGTTCTCCGCAACCCCAAACCTGGACCGCCCGCGCGCGTGCCGTGACGTCGCCGAAGTGTGTGCACAGTAGGCGCGTCTCTGGGGAGAGTGCCACATAGCCGAGGCGCCGTAAGCGCGCCCCTAGCCGCACTGCAGCGTAGTTGACGGGGGCGTCGAGCAACACGGCCAGTGGCCGAATGGTGATCAGTAGCCGCTCCAGGCCCGTCGCTTCGCGTCCACCGGGGTCCTCCGATAGTGACACGCACAGCCAGCGGGTCCGTGGGGCCCCAGTGGGGTCCTTGGGATGGTCCCCGTCGTCCGGGTCCCATCGGTCACCGACATCCCACGGCGCTAGCAGCGCCGACCCACCGAGGCTCTCCCATGCCTCCCCAAAGGGGGGCCACGCGGTTCCCACCTCCAGCAGCCGCGCCCCCTCGACCTGCAGGGGGGCGTAGCGTGGTAGGGCCTCCCGGGCTCCTTTGACTTGGAGCGCAGCCGCGCGCCAGGGCCCGTCGTCTCCTGGCATCCGCAGCTCGCGCTGGGCGGCCTCCTCCACCAGCTCGCCCCACGGTGCTGCCGGCGACAGCTCGGTCCATCCGGCCTCCGCCATCCGCTGGCGTACCTCCTCCACCGTGGCACGAGTAATGAAGTCGGCCAGCTCGTTGTGGTAAGTCCGTAAGTAAAGCCCGTCCAGGACCCGGAACTTGTACCGTAGCTCCAGCATGGCCAGGACTCGAAGCAGGTGGCGCGCCACCGCGTTCCGTGCCCGGCGGCGTCGCAGCCAGCGGCTGACATTGCTGTTGTCAGTGACGTACGGCAATAGCAGCTGGAACCAGTCCGGGCCCTTCTCGGCCGCCAAGGCTATCAGGCAGAGTAGTTCGACCACCGCGATGATCTCCCCCTCCCCCTGCCAGGTGACCCCAGGGGCGGAGCGGAGCGTCTCCAGATAGGGAGCCGCCTCCGCCACGATGTACTCGCGCGAGGACCAGTCCAGCGCACCGATCCGATCCAGGGTGGCATCGCCTCCCAGCCAGCGCAGCTTGCCGAGCGCCCCCGGGAGTGCGAGGGCCTCGCGAAGGCCTAGCAGGCCCTCGAAGGAGGTCTCGAAGTTACCCTCGACCGGCATCTCAAAGCAGACGCGCAGCCAATCCAGGGTCTGGTGCCAATCGTCCCACGCAGCCTCTACCATCTCGGGGTCGCCCGGCGGATGGACGTAGGCCTGACCTGGGTCACCCGACAGCATCCGGTGGACCGCTGGGAGCTCCAGGCTCAGGGCTGGAGCTGCGCAGGCGCAGAACTGGCCGAGCCCACTTAGCTCCCTCGCGGTTCGCAGCCGGACCATGCGGCAGCCGAAGCTCAGCTCCGGCTCCGCCAGTAGGAAGCGCATCTTCATGGCCTTGGGCTCCGGGAGTCCAACTCGCTCGCGCTCGAAGTCCATACTGAGCCCCCAGATAATCTGCGTGGTGGAAGGCTCCCCCTCGGCGTCCCTCTTGCTGACGTTCACTGCTTCGGACCCAAACACCTCACGTATGGAGGCATCCAATGCGTCGCAGGCCATCCACGGTCGGACCCCAATGTCGGGCTCCACCACCACAGGGTCATCCATGAGCCACTCCGAGTGGAAGTGGGTGGTGTCGTGCCAGTGCGGCTCCCCAGGCCGATAGCTCTCGTGGAGCTCCCTCGCCGCCAGGGCGAGCATCATGTAATTGCCTGGGGCTCCCGTCCACCCAAACACCATGGCTAGGTAAACGACTCTGACGTCCCCCTCGATGCCAGCGTGGGCCCCCGGCAATGAGGTGCCAAAGTCCCCGACGTCCGCCGGGGCGATGTCCAGCCACTTGAAGGCCCGCGAGACGTCCCGCTTGGCGCAGAGGAGGCGCGCTCCGGGGTGGCGCGCGCGATGCCATACCGCCGTCCTCGCCACTTGCCGATGGCGTGGCTGGACGGCAGGCGGGTGGTCGCGCTTGTGTGTGGCGGCGTTGGCCGAGAGCATCGCGTGGATCATACGCCCTTCGGACGACAAGGTCCTGTCCGGTAGCTGCTTCGGTACCCTCCCCAGGGGGGCTTCCACCAGCTCCGTCAGAAAACCCTCTGCCGCCTGGGAAGCCACCAGGACGATCCCCCAGGTCACATCCGCCCATACCTTCTGGTAGGCCTCGTCGATGTGGGCTCGCACGCTGGGGTACGGCTGGGCTCGCTCGCGCCTCCGCGGCGCGCCCCGCCGCGCGGAGGCTCCCCCTTCCGCTAGCTCCCGGACGTACTCGAAGTGCTCTCGGCTTAAACACCGTCGCACCTTGTCCCCCAGGACACCCCGAAGGGGGTTGCCTAGGCGCTCGTGGCGCGCGCGCCTAAGCAGCGCGGCCGCTTCCTTCAGGGACCCCGTCCGCTGGAGGAGCTGATCCCCCAGCCCCACCAGGGTCCGCATGGCTTCGGGGTCGTACTCAGGGTGCTCCGTGCAGAAGGTCAGGTAGACCGTGGCCAGCTCCGCCGGGCTGCACCCGTCGAGGTCCTCCGCGATATCTCTGGCCGGATCCTCGCAAGGGGGTCGAGTCTTGCCCGCACTCACCTCCCCCTGTGCCTTGCCCAATGGGGGCTTTGGAAGCCCCGCCAATGCTCGGTGCATGGCTGGGCTAAGCCTACCGCATTTTGAGCCGTCCCCTGAGGCCTGCAGGCGCTCGATTCCAGTGAAGTCGACGCCCTGCAGGCGCCCGGGCGCCTCCGCCCGGGCGATTTTGGGGGACGCCCCCGGGCCATCCTCCCATATAGGCGCCAACTGCCGACGCAGTTGGCTCACCGACCAGCGGTGATAGGCCCCTTTCAACACCTTTGCCCACGCGGCGCAAAGGCGGGGGGCCCAAACCTGCGCCTCCTTGGTGCGCTTAATGCCCGAGCCCGGCACGTGATCCTTCAGCTCGACGTGGTGGTGGTCACGTGGGCAACGTCGCGCCAACAGCAGAGCGTGCAGGTACAGCCGGGGGCTGACGAGCCACCAGCTGCCCTTGCGATAGCGGCTCTCTGGCGCGTCGGACGGGGCCTTACCCCAGGCGCACATGTGGATCGGGACGATCATGGCCCCCGTCGCTCGACGCAGCTCGTGCATCGGGGCCTGGTCCCAAATCTTGGGGTAGCGGCCCGAGGGGCAGGAGGACTCGATGAGAAACTCCTTGCCGGCGTCGTGTAGGATGCGGCAGGTGTCGCACGTGAACTGTGTGTGGCTGTTACCCACGCGCTCGAACTCTTTGGAGCCATCCCCCTCGGGGTGCTCCCACGTGCGGGTGCCCTGCGGGGTCCCGCCCGGCTGGGTCATGAGCCCGAGGTCGGTGTGCGAGCCACACGGGGTACCCCAGCACCAAACGTTGGCCACGTCGGGGCCCATGGGGGTCCGTGCGGCCTCCTGTAGGCGCGCGCGAACCGCTGGGTCGAGGGTGTCATGATCCGGCCGTGGGCCGGACTCTCGGAGGGGGTCGTCGTAATATTCGATCGGCTCCAGCACCCGGATGCCCTCGGCGCGAAGCGCGGCCGACCAATTTCCCGAACCGGCGTACACCTCCTGGGCGATCAAACCGTACGCGAACGCGGGGTCGTGTCGAATCGGCATCGCGTTCGCCTCCAGGAGGCGTGCCTGGACGTCGGCTGGATGTTCCCCGAACGAGGCTGGCGCGCGTCCCACTGCGCGGCCCGCCCGACCTTCCGCTGCCTTGCAGTGGGTGCAGGGCGCGCTCTTGCCCGGGACGGTGGGTTCAACGTCCGGGCCTTCATCGAGCATCTCGCGCCAGCCGACACTTACGATCTCGCGGGACAGGCGTCCTGCGTGCCCCCAGCGCTGGCCTAGGGCCGCCGCCTCCGCGTGGGAGCGTGGGCGCAAGGCGCGCATATGGCCACGCCAGATCAGGAGCGGAATTACGTGATCCTCCGCGCCGACACCCGTCCCCATTAGGTGGTCCACGCATAGGCGCCCACTGCCGTTGACACGGTGCACCTGGAGCGTGACGGCGTCGAGGTCGGCGACGGGGCATGCTGCCAGGCAGCGATAGTCCTTGTCGTGGTGCGGGTGCACCGCATCATGGACGTAGGAGCGGACATCGGCCTCCAGGGCCGTGATCCACGGTGGGGAGTCGCCCAGGGCCCGCAGGGCCTCATGGGCCTCCTCCCATAGTGCATGGCGATACGTCGCGGCCAACTGCTGCACCGCGTCCGGGCTGGGCTCACCTGTGCCCTCGCCCGCGCGTAGCAGGAGCACACCCGCAGCCACGTGCAGTAGCAGGCACTGCCGCTCCTCGGCGTCGCCCACCTCCAGGCCCATCGCCTGGCCCATCTCCTCTGTAGGGCCGAGGCGGTCCCGGTAGTCGATGAAGTCCCACTGGATGCGGGTGTCCCCGTCCCAGAAGGTATAGGACCCGCGGCCTATTAGCCCGTCGGTGTCCCACGCAACCGGGCCAACCTCGGCCCCGCCCTCGGTGACGTATCCTGCGGCGCAGCTAAGCGCCTCATGCAGGTCGGCTGCCTCGCTGCTGAGACCCCGATGGCCTCGGTCCACGGCTTCCTAGAGGGCTCGCTCCAGGGTGAGCCGCTCCCCGCGCAGGCGCGCCCCCAAGACGCGCCCGCGCACGTGGCTCTGCAAGTACTCGCCGGCCCCCTTCAGAGGCGCGAAGATGCCCTCGGATTCGAGCTCCTGCATGAGTTTGAGGCGAAGCTCCGGCCCATCACCCGCGGGCTGGGCGTCCCAAGTGGCCGCCGCGCGCGGGCGGTCGTGGTCTTCGAGCCATCCGAAGTCGGGGCCCTTAACCGCTTCCCGGAGGTCAGATTCCATCGCGGTAAGCTGGAGCGCGGTGTAGTCGTCCGGGGCCTGCCCCGGGCCCGGGTCGCCCGCTGCTCGCGAGCCGCTGCCACGGCCACGGCCCTTTTCCTTCTGGGAGTCAGGGGCAGCAGGTGGGGAGGTGTCCTCGCCAACCTTCTCGGCCTCGGCTGCCTTGGCTTGCGAGCGCAGCTGCGCAATCATCCCATCCACCTGCTTGGGATCGATCCGGGGCGTCCCAAGGAGCCCCCCGCGCCTCGTGAGCTGCATGACTACCGAGTAGTCCAAGCCGCGCGTTGACTTGATGGGGTCATGGGAGTTAGGGCAATCGCAAGCCTTCCGCGAGCAGCCCATGTGCGTGGTGGCCCCCCAGCAGATAGGGACGTTGTCCTTATTGCGGGGCGCATGCGCCACGGATCGCGTACGCTCCGGGCGTGTTAGTTCCTTGCCCGCTGGGTACGCCCTCTTGGGGGCTGTCCCCGCTGGGGCCCCGGTGCCCGCCTTGGGCCCCGCCTTCGGCTGGGGCCCAGCCCCCGCCTTGGGCCTGTCATCCCCCTGCGCCGTGGGCCGGGGATCGCCCATTTCCTCGCTCCCTCCCGCTTTGGGCGGTCGCTTCGTGAGGTGGGCGTTCAGCTGCCCATTGAGGAGGCGCGTGAGTGCGGCCTTGCGCCGGGGCACGACCACCTGCTGGTAGTAGGCGTTCGGGTCCCCGAGGTCGAACGTTCGGGGCAAATCGTAGCCGTTCTCCGGCATGAGTAGGATGTACTTGATGTCCTCCCTCCTCGGGTTCTCGGTGTCGAGCTCTCGGCAGAGCCGACGCCTCAGCTCCCGTAACTCCTCGACCCACGTGCTTCGGAGCTCTTCCCACAGATCCTTGACCCAATGGTCTGGGAACTCCGAGGGGTCCCTCTCGAAGGCCGCCTCCAAGAACCCTAACGACCGCCGACGCTCCGCCCCATGTGCGACCCCTACGATGGACTCGAACATCTGGATCTCGCACCGGGCCCTCTTGAACCAGGTCGCCATGTGGGTGGCGGGCCGCTGGCGGGGCTCCAGCTTGTCGTCCACAGGGAGCCGATAGCCATCGAAGTCCTCGTCACGCGCGGGGACGCAGTCGTCCACCGCCAGGTCGTGAGGGCCCGTCCCGAAGGCGAGCGCCGCGTAGCCGTGCGCCACACGGTTGGTAACCAGGCAGGGAAACCCGATCGTCTTGAGCGTGCTCTTGGAGTGCGCACACATGCGCTTGAGAGAGTCGAACAAGTCCTTCCCCGTGATCCCCTCGCAGGCCTCAACCACGAAGGTGTTGCATCCCCGGGCTATGTAAAGATCAAGTTCCTCGTCCCGACCGATCCCTGCCCTGGTGCCCCGGGCCTTCTTGTCGCCCTCGGTGGCCCGCGCCTGCCGCTCGGCGGCGAGGACGTGGCGTTCGGTGAGGCGGTTCTGGCGATCCAGGCGCTCGATGATCTGGGCTTCGGCCTCGGCTGTCAGCCCGCCCAGGGCGCCCGCCGCCCCGGCGTCGTCTGGGCCCCCAGCTCGCTCCCCACCCAGGCCGCCCCCGTGGGGCGTCTGGCCAGTGAGGTGGCCAAGGACCGAGGCCCCGTCGAGGAGCGGATTGGCCCCACGAGCGGCCCCCCCGCGTCCATCGCGTGCCAGCAGGTCCCGATCACCCAGCAAGCCCCGTCGTGGGCCCGTGGGTTGGATGGGGGGCATGGCCCCGAAGAGCTCGCGTCGGGGTCCCTGCTTCGGGCTGGGATCCCGTCCCCGCGCCGAGCGACTCCGCGACCCCTCGCGTGAGAGGCTGCCCTGCAGGGGAACCCTGTCGGCGGCCGCAGCACGCTCCCGCGCGCGCGCTTCCAGCTGCGCATCCTCCAAATCCGCGAGGGCGCGCTCCAGGTCGGACCCCAGTGGGCCCGCCGCTGCCACCTGTGCGACCCTCCGCCGCAGCTGCCGTTCCGCCTGATCAAGCGGAACCCCGAGCAGGTCCGCGGCCATACCTAATGCACTGAGGGCCGCCGCTTGGCCCCCCCGTCCTTTGAGATCCTCGGCTCGCAAGGAATCCATGAACATTTCGAGTGGGTCGGGCTCCTCAGCATCCTCGCTCACGCCGGCGGCGGCCGCCGCCAAGCGCGACGGTGCCGCCACGGGGGCTGGACGGGGCAAGCCCTCCATCCCGGGCGCAGGCTGCGCCCCCTGCGCGCCGCCCCGCCGATGGTGGCCGAGTGTGCGCACCGGGTCGTGCTGCAGCTGCTGGCGCTCCGTGTTCGTCAGGTAGCGCCGCCTCCAGCCGCTCGCGCTTTCCACGTCCACACCGTCCCACTGCTCCTGGCGTAACATCGCCAGCAGATCCTGCGGGATGTGGTGGGCGATGACACGCAACCCCACTTCCCGAGCCCCTTGGGGGACCTCGTACAGCAGCCGATTGATCCAATCTATCGGGTAGCGCCCGTCCTCCAGCGGAGGGGGGTGCCGTACGACTTCGCTGGCTGGGACCTCCACCCTGACGCCCTCGAGGCTAGTCCCGATGATAAGTCGGGCGTCCCCGCCAGTGCCCCGTACGTCGAGCCCCTCGCATTCTCCCAATAGAATAAACCAAGGACTCGCCGGGGGCGCGCCGTACGCCTCCTCGGCTCCCCGAGGGTCGCCCGGAAGTATCGGGCAGACCTTCACGAGTAGGGGCTCCTGAAGCCACCCGTGATGGGCGATCCGATCGCCCGGGGCTCCGCGGTCGGCAGACCGTGAGCGTCCGTTGGCCCTTGCTTCCGCGGAGCGTGTGCGACGCGGCTGCGGCCCAGAGGCTAGGGCCTGCGCCCCCGTGGGCTCCACATCGACAGATGGGGCCACGGCGGGCGGTGGCGGTGCAGCGGGGGGAGGTAGAGGCGGGGGGTAGACCGGCCCGGGCGCTATGCCAACCCCATCGGCGGCGTGCGCAGTCCAATCGCGCGCCCTGCCGGGGCTTGGAGCCCGCGCCCGCATGCGGCGGCGCAGGCCCCCGAGAATCCCAGGTTGGACCGTCGCTTCGACGCGCACGGTGTGACCCTCGTCCCGTCGGAGATGTTCCCCGCACATCGGGGCCCCCCCGCAGCTACCCTTCGCCATGCGGAGACAAGTGGGGAGGCTGCACTTGCGGCCGATCAGGGTAGACCGATACTTCTGCGCATGGTGGGCGCAGAGGTGCACCTGTGCATTGAGACAATGCCCCGGCCGGGGGACGTCCGACACCTCCGCGTCCTCCTGTAGCAGAACAGTAGCCTCCTGCATCCCTCGGTCGCCGCACCCCTCCGGCTGGAGGGGGCGTGCGCCACCCGCGAGCTGCGCCCCAACTTGTGCGGCTTGGCAGGGGCGCTCCTCCGCCTCCACCTCGCTCTCCGAATCGATGTCCAGGCGGCGATAGCCCGTGGCGTCGGTGATGTAGCGGGGCTCCGGCCGACCCCGGCACAGCCATCCGAGAACCGACCAGGGTGAGCAAAGCAGCCACTTGACGACCCCGAACACCTTCCGGAGTCCCACGCCGACTGCCCGGCAGGCCGTGGCCTTTCCGTGCTCAGCCAAGTCCACGATCTGTGTGCGGTCAATGGCCGCGTACTGGTCGACATGCATGGGATGCGCCACTGGACAGGAGGCGCACTCGACGGCACGACATAGATGCACATTCCCTGTCTCCTCGAGGTTCAGCCGCCACTTGCGACTGGTGCACCCCAGGACCTGCCCGATCTTGATGTTGAGCCCGTGGCGGTCCAGTCGGTACCGGTCCGCGAAGTTGCAGCTGATGCGGGCCACCTGCCCGTGCTTACGCAGAAGCACGTGGTTGTACGCCCGATTGGTCCCTCGGCCGCGGACCCCCTTTGTGTAGAACTCCGTCTCCACCACGCCGCCCAAGCCCGGCCCGCGCCAGCGCACCAGCAAGGGGGTCGGAGGGGGTGGGGGAAGATGGGCGCCGGGCCCATCGCCTCCGCGTCGCTGGCAGCACCGGGTAATCTGGTACCACGCCCAGCGGAGTCCCCCGGCTGCCCACAGCATAGGCTGGGCCGCGGTGTTGACGATGAAAGCCAGGGCACCCAACACGAACGTGAAAATGCCTAGGGCAAAGCATAGGACCGCGGTCTCCCACCAGTACCCAAGCATCTTAACGCCCAGGCGGTCGACGGCGGATCCAATCCATCCGCCACTCGTGCGGATCGTGCCCGGGTGGTCGGGGGAGCTTACCCACGCTCCGTAGCCCACGAACTCGAAGACCCAGGCTGCGAAGCCCCAACCGGGACCCGGCCCCGCCTCCGGGGGCGGGGTAGGTGGCGGCGGCGGCGGTGGGGGTACGTTCCGGCCAGCCCACCAATGGGGCAGGTGCGGGACCCAACCACTCCACCCCCAATACCCGTCCAGCCCACGCGGCAGGTCAGGCTCACCATCGCCCGTCCGGTTTCCCGGGGCGGACGGCTGCCCAGGCGCGCCCGTGGGCTCGTTGTTACCTCCGTACGCCGGCGTAGCTGGGCTGCCCGTGGGCTCGCCCTCGCCTACGCGCCCGATGCCCGCGGTCGTGGTCGTTGTAGTCGACCCTGACCGCGGCGGCGGTGGGACGCCCGGCGTCCCCGGGGGCTTGGCCTGCGGCCCTCGCCCCTTTCCCCCTGCAGGCGCGGGCTTGGCGGGCGGTCCTCGCCCCTTGCCTCGCCCCCCACCGCCTGCCGGCAGCGCTGTCGGCCCGGGCAGGGCTGGCGGCGTCGGCGCTGGGACCTCCTGTCCCCCGCGCCCGAACGGCAGCCAGCCAAGTGCCCCTTGGACCGTGAGAGCGCCGCCCGTAACCAAGATCATCAGGTGCGCCCCCAGGAAGCCCACAGCCATGGCACCACAGGCGCGCTACCTAGTCCGCGGACTAGCACGGCTGTGGTTATGGCCGCCCCGCGGCCCCCTGGAACACCCGCGCGTCGGCCAGAGCCGAACGCTACGGACCCAAAATGGCTACCTGAGCCCACACCCCCTCCCACTTAACCTGCAGTCTACAACCAATCAGACTATACAAGATGAAACAAGATCGTATGCCAGACGGCGCAGATAAACCCAAAGGGAGCTTGGGTTCCTTCAAGACCGCGTTCCCGCTGCATCGCTGGTATCATCTGCATAGTTTATGTCATTCCGCAAAGTGCTCCCGCTGCAGCGCTGCCCTCATTTCCGCGTTCTCGGTCCTTCAAAATGTGGCTCCCGCCGCGGCACAAGCCTCATCTGAAAATTGTCGGTCCTCCAGCATGGTTTTCCGGCAACCCCGTTCATGCAGCCATGCCACTCCATGGCTTGCTCTGCAATTTTGCTATATCCAGCGCAAGGCCATACCATGCTACATGCCACATCGCTGCGCGCCATGCCACGGTATGGCATGCCGTGCTACGTTTGGTGCCGCGATGCCATGTCATGCCTTGTGCTATGCAGTGATTGGCTATGAAATCCCACGCCATGCCATGCCATGTTACGTATTGCGGTGCTCTCCTATGCCATACTATGCAATGCGATGCATCGCGCACCCTTTCGGGGTCATTGTCCAATTCGATATTCGACTGTGCGAACAGAAGGGAGCTCTACACAATGGTACGGGATGGGGGGGAATGATAAGCAGGACTTCCTATATGGCGCGAGCGCACCTGGCTTGCCCACCTCCCCTCTGCTCCCTCCCCTTTCCCCCGCCCCCTGCCCTCGTCCCTCCCATCTCTCCCTTTCCTCCCTCCGTCTCATGCTCCAGTCCTCCACGCGAGCACACAACGGCGCCCTGCAAGGAACCCCACCCGACTCCTACGTCCTCCCTTCCTCCTGCCCACCTCACCTCCCCCATCTCCTCCATCTTCCCCTCCATCCCCTCTCTCCATCTCTCCTCTGCCCTCCCCAGAGCTCCGACGCCAAAATCTTCCCACAACGTCGGCCCGCAGAGGTCTGCACCCCATCTCCAGGGATCAGTGTTTCATTCCGGGCAATTCTGATGATAGTCCCGAGGCCCAGTGAGGGCCCCCAGAGGTCGAAAGCGACCAAAAGCTAGCAGTCGGGATTTTGTTTCGCGAGGAGAGGAGCTGGGGGAACCTTGTCCCACTCCTCCCCGCCCATGTCGCAAAGTAGCCACGTGCTACGACATCTGAGCTTCGGTGCTGTGGCGCCCCCGCCGAGCTCTTAGAGAGCCGCTTCCGGGGCGTACGTCGGCGCCTGTCCTGTCTTGTCCTCCCCCCGGGTTCCCCCCAGCAGTGGGCGGCGAGCAGGCGGGCGCGGCCCCGCGCCACTTTGTGCAGCCGCCGCCGCCGCACCAGGCCCTCCAGCTCCTGCAGGGCTCGGAGGTCGCTGGGGAGAAGGGGGGCGAGACAGCCCGCCGCGGTTCTGGCCACAAGGCGGCCCCCTGCGGGCATCCAACCCCCATGGGGTCGGGATGCTCGTCCTGCGGGCCTTCCTGGCGCCACTTGCTCCACCCGTGCGTCGAGCTGCGCCGAACGTCAATCGACTTGGGTCAAACCTGAGGCGAGCCAGAGTCGGGCTGGAGTCGAACTGGAGTCACACAGATCTGTTATGTGTGCCCCAGGAAGGTCCCCCAAACGAACATCTAACCCAAGGGTCCCTTCTGAGACCATTCGGGGCCGACTCAAGAAATCCGCGCAGACCTTCGAAAATACATGTAGTTGTTCTCTCTTCGACCTCTCGATAATATTCTCCAGCGGCGCAGTTTGTTCGTGATGCGGGCACCCAGGTATCCCCTTTGCACGAAGCCATGCTTGACGGACCTGGGGCTGGGAAACTGCTTTTTTGATGCCAATGCTTGGACGATGCTCGGATCGAAGGGCACACCCGAGGTCAACGGCCGAACGAGCTCAGAAGAGCTTCCTGAGGGCTCCGTCATCTCCAGATCCAGCGTCTTGGCACACAACAAGTAATGTTTCCAACATGTTCAACTTATGTGGTTCCAACTCAACTTCGCTGGGAGGATATCTCGCCATGGACCTCTCTTTTTATTAGGCAATGTCAATGCTCGCCTCCACCCATCCCGCTGAGCAGTCTATCATGGGACGGTTCGTCTTCGGCAGCCTGCACGCTCAGTACAATCCCGCTTCCAGCAGAAGACTATTGACCGAGCTCTGAACCAAGCTACACCTCACGATAGGTAATACCTTATTCGTTCGACGAATCGCCCGAGCGGCAGATCACGTGATAAAATGTCGGGAAGTACCCCGCGACGAGGTCACCCCGACAGCTTCGGCCAGAACGACTTTGCACTGGTGTCGTCAGAACGGGCGTGTCTGCTTCACGGGGTGTGAGCGATAGAAATAAAGCGTTGGCCTCGCATAAGATTCTCCCCTTTGCAAACGTCGAGGTCGCACTGCCGAAACCCGAGGCCACCGCCAAGGCTCCGCCACTTGACGTCCATCAGCTCTGGTCGCAGCTAACTTCGCTAGAATTTTCACCTAAGAGATGGCCGAGTTCAGCGATGGCGCGAACGCTTCGGTGAACGACCTCGAAGCAGCCAGGGGGCAACTTCCCACAGAGCGGCGTAACAAACTCTGCCATGTGTGCCGCAGCAGCGCCAACCCGGCCATGGATCACAGCCCAAACGCTCGAGATCATCCAGCAGCGTACCAGCGCGCGCAAGGCGGAAGACTACAACGAAGAAAGGCGCCTCAACGTGGCTGTGAAGAAGTCTGTCTAGAATGATCGATCGGCGTGGCTGGGGGGCCTCCTGGCGACGAACGATTGGGAGCAGGTGACGGCTATGGAAAGGTCACCGGGCAGGCTTCGGAACTGGCAGGGCCGCATCGAGGAATCGGAGGAACGCGCCGCAACTACGGCGGAGGACTGCTGCGAAGCGCAGTGGGCTCCCCGCGAGAACACGGCCATGCGAGACGAGCCCCTGGGGCCAACTCTGCCTGCCCACCTTGGGCCTCTTACTGAAGTCGAGATTGCGTCAGCAGCTAAACGGATGAGATGGGGCAGAACTTGTTGATCTGATTCGGTACCGGGCGATTTCTGGAAGGCCATCGCGTCGCCCTGGTCTCCCGCAGCCCAGTGGGCCGCAGCCTTGTGCCAGAAATGCTGGTAGAAGGGGGTTGTGCCCGAAGCGTGGCACGAGTCCCTGGTGGCAGCCATTTTCAAGAAGGGGGATGAGTCGATATGCGAAAAGCACAAGGCGATTTGCCTCCTACAGACTGGGTGCAAGCTGTACACCTCCATACTCCTCCAGCGTTTGAAAGACGCAGGGGCTGAGGAGCGTGTCTAGCCCACGCAATTCGGATCCAAGTCCAAGTGCGGCAACGCTAATGCCATATTTATGGCCCAGCGGCTTCTGGATGGAGCCTGGGATTCAAAATGATTCAAAGGGCGGCAAGCTGATCTTCCTTGCTCTGGACTTGGAGAGGCGTTTGATAGCGCGGACCCAGCGGCACTCCTACATGCGTTGCGACGCTTCGGTTTGCCAAACAAGATGCTCGACGCGGTGGGCGCGATTTCCACCGACCCTCGTTTTGCGGTCTGCGACGCAAGGCAGACGTCATCCATGCGGGACCCAAACGCAGGCATACGCCGAGGCTGTCGTTGATCACCTTTCCTGTTCGCCATGCCTAGTGACAGTGCTAATAATGGACGCCCATGATTGTGGCCGCAGACCAGGGCCGGGCCTCCGAGTACATGCGGGCCAGCGCAGATGCTGGAGCAAAATGCAGGCTGACGTATGACTGGAGAGCTGCTGTCCGTGGGCGGAGATACAGGCCTCGAGAAGCCAGATGGGAGGGTGGTCACCCAAGAGGACAGCATTGTTCACCTCGGTAGCGTGCTGTCTTCGTCCAGAGCCTCTGACGCAGAGCTCGCGAGGCGGCTGGGGGCTGCAAGGGCGGAATTCGACAAGCTGGACAAGGTGTGGTCTCACTCCTGCTCCCGTCAGCGAAGAAGATCAAGATCTTCAATACGTGCGTGGTGTCGAAGCTGATGTACACCATCCACACCATGCGGCTGAAAATAACAGAGTTGTCTGAACTAGATGCGTTTCAAACACGTTGACTGAGAAAGATTTTACACATCCCGCATTCGTACATAAGCCGGGTTGCAAACCATTATGTCCTCCCAAGCGAGGCAAAGCAAGCTGATGAGCAGCGTGCTATTAGAATTCCAATTCGTTCTGTTCGGGAGCATCGCACGGATGAGCGATGGCAATCATGTGCGGAGCCTTGTGCTCAAGCCGTCGACTGTTGAGCTTCACGACCCGCCTGCGCGTCGCGGTCGAGGCCGGCCCTGCGCGGTGTGGACCCGAGAGCTATACAGCCGCGCCCTTCGCGCATGTGAGCATAATGGCTAAAACTGGTCTGACGTAACAGCCATTCCGGCGACTACGTGGAGGCGAGCAGCGCGGAGCTACAGCCAGTCCCGCTGATGCGTCGCTGCTTCTGGCTCTCGCCAGTCCGCCGCCCTGACTCCTTCTTCTCCGAATCCCTCCGCTCCTCGTCCCCTCCCTCCGCGCCTCCTCTCTTCTTCCCCTCTCGCTCCTCGTTTCGGCCCGCCTTGCCTCACTTCGAGGCAGCGGATGTGGCTGAATAAGAGCATGGCCCACGTGCCTTCTGGACACACGGCATCTTCTTCTGCTCGGCATCTGGGGGGTGGGGGGGCGGTTCTTGGTCCAGGGCCGCCCAAAAACTGCTCGTCGGATGAAACACTTGTCCCGGGGAAATGCTCGGGGCTTCCTGGGATCTCGGGGATCTCGCAATGACGGAAAACAAGACGTCGGATGCATGGGTCGCCCTCACTCCTCCCTCCCTCCTCCTCCGCCTCCAGCCGTTCTCGGCTGCTGCAGACACTCACACGTCAGGACTCCTGACGGCACACACGGTGTCTGCGAGCCAGCAGACCACTTTTTTACTCGCGGCGATAGCGGGCGATATCGGGGGGAGGGCGGGGAGGGGGCATAACCAACGGTCCCCCCCGCCGTGTGGGTGCCCGACGCACAGACCGTGGTGCGGTGCAGTGCCGGGGACGCACTGGGGAAGGGGAGCGTTGCGTTATGGAGGGGGGGCATAACGCGCGTTGTGGCCCAGAGGGTGAACGAACAACTCTCCAAAGGGCTCTTCCGCAACCGCAGCCCTCCCAGCGACGGGCAGCCGCGATGGGCAGAAGCAGCGAAGCTGGTGGTCTGCTGCAGCGCCGCTGAAGGCCAGGAGTCTCGTCGCGGCCGCCGAGCCTGGACGCTAGCGGGCGGCCCTGCGGCGGGGCCAGGCGCAGTCTCTCGCGCTCGAGGCTGCCGACCCGTTCCAGTTTCAGCGCCGGAAGTGCAAGCAATGCGGATGTAAGCGCAACTTGGCGCTAGGGCTCCTGTGCAAGAATTGCGGTGCATCCCAGGACGGCGCCCACAGTCATCGTGCTACCGTAAACGGCGCTGAATAAGGAACGAAAAGGCTTTTCTGGCCACGGCGAACCTCAACCACTAATATGTTCCGCAACCTACACCTATGGAGCGGCCCGAAAACCAGAGTCCCGCCATCGCCTCAGAGCCCAAGGTGGTCCTTACTTCATCGTCTTTCTGCACGAAGAGGGCCTGGACTTCAACGATGCTCCCCGCCGTTCTCCGCCAACATGGCGGGCCCCTCAGCTTCTTTACTGTTTACCCTCCGTCCTCCCGCCTCCTCTGTAGACACCAACGCGGTCTGGATCACTTCAGGCATCCAACTGCGCCGTCTGACTATTTGACATGTTCACCACTTCCAAAAGGCATTCCGTGACATATTTACTGTGCCGTTGCAGAGCGCTCGTCGCCCAGAAGGTTGTTTGAGTTTGCACAGGTGGAACACATTGTATTATTAGTATTATGATTACTACTATTATTAGTATTATCATTATTATTAGTACTTATTTCTTATGTTTCTTCTTCTTCTTCTTCTTCTTCTTCTTCCCGGTGCTCAGCGCAGTCTTGGCGGTGGTGATTCTTGGAGCCTTCTTGGGCCGTTTTGCGCTGTCTTGGGGGGTTCGCGGGGCCTCCTGGGGGCCTGCGGGGGCGCAAGGGTGGAATTGTGGGTTCGTGCTCCCCCTCTTGGGCCCGTCTCGAGTCATCTTGGGGCTCCCAAAGTGGATTCTGACGTCGTCTTGGGGGTTTATTGTGGGCCTGTTGGGCCTTCTCGGAGCGGTATGGGGCGCCTCTCGAACGTTCTCGGAGCGTTGCAAGCTCGAAAAGAACTGAGCGCAAAAATCCATGAGACACCGATGGAAAATAACAAACTAACTTTGGCCTCTCGGGGCGCTCGTCGGGATATTCTTGGAGCCTTCTTGGGCCGTTTTGGGACCCTTTGGGCCGTTGGGAAGCTTCTTGGGCCGTCTGAGACCCCTGGAGGCCGTCTTCGGGGGAGCTCGGGGCAATCTTGGGCCGTCAGGGCGGGTGTCCGATCGCTTTGGGGGCTTATTGGCGGCTCCCCATCCAACCGCGGGCCCGGCCTGGAAGCGGTCCCAAAAGAGTCGGGATCCCACTGGAACTTAAAAAGGGGGGGTGGAGCCGGCCCGGCGTCCAAGGGCGCACGAGTTTCGGGCTTCCCCGAGATTTTCGGGCGGTTCCAGAGGCGCCCTAGACGGCCCGAGATACTCCCAAGAGGGGTCCACGAGCGCTCCAAGACAGCCCAAGAGCGCTCCAAGAGACCCCAAGACCGCCCGAGACCGTCCAAGGGGGCCCCGAGACGCCCCAAGAGACCTCCAAGAGACTTCCCAAGAGGGCCCCAAGAGGGACATGTCATTGATTTTTGCATGGTTTTCAAAAGTTTTCCTGGTTCTCCCTTTTTCGGGCCAACATCAGCCCGAACCGGCCCAAGAGGCTCCAAAGATCGCCCCAAGATAGCCCACGAGGCCCCCCAAAGAGCCCGAAAACGATCCACGAGAGTCCCAAGACAGCCCAAGAGGGCTCCAAGACGGGCCCAAGAGAGCCCCCTAAGAGCGCCCAAAGAGGCACCCAAGAGGGCCCCAAGACGCCGCCAGGAGAGCCCCTCGACGGCCAAAGGCCTCCAAGACGCCTTAAGACGGCCCAAAAGGGCCCCGAGACGACCCAAGAGAACCCCAACAGCGTCCTAAAAGGGATCCAAGCGGGCCCCAAGAAGACTCCCAAGAGGCCCCAAAACGCTACATAACACCAGGGCTCCCAACACTGAGCTTCAATGGCATGTGTATGCGCACACATAGTTACACAGACCATTTGCATATACATGTACATACCCATACATACGTATATCTAGATGTACATGTGTAGTATGTTTCCATCGGCGCATGTGTGTGCGCATGTACGCACGCACGCACTCCGCTAACGTGCAAAACTCTCAAGGACCAAAGTGCATGGCGCGCAGCGCCAATGCAGTCTTGTAAATATATGTATATATACATATATATATATATATACATATATACATATAGATATACACTTGAAGTTCGCTGCGCTTCGCTTCAAGTCTTGGTATAGAGCACCGTGTGCGAGGCGAGGGAGGTGGAGGACAAACGGGCGTATTGGGCCGAAACGCAGCTATATGTGGAGGCGAATGGGGGCTGCGAGAAACGGCGAAGCACGCGGGGTGGTGGACGAGGACGAAGTGTGCGCGGTTCGACGACAGCGACGACGACGTTGTCGTCATCGCAGTCGTCGGTCATCTTGAGGTGGTCTTAGGCCTTCTGGAATCGCTTTCGGGGGCGCGTCGGCCGCTTTGGGCCCGCAGCAACGGACGATAAGAGCGGTGATCGTGACATTGTGAAGGAGACGTAGGACTACAGCGATGATGAAGTAACGATGGTGCCGACGGGCACGGGGGAGATGGAGGGCTCGGGAGCCAGATGGGGGCACGCTGGAGGGGGGGAGGGGGCAAACGAAGGGACCTTCGGTTCGGAAGGCCAGGGTGGTCACCAAGGCCAGATGAGGATAATGTTGACGACGTCGCCGAAGAGGTTGTGGAAGAAAGGATGCTAGGGGGGGTGCGAGGGCGCGCGGTGAGCGTCTGGGGTAGATGGGAGGTCGCTTGTGGAACTGCAAGACTTTGGGTGGCTGCTGGGCGGTTTGTCTGGCGGTGGGGCACGTTCGGGAACACAAAAGCTCTCGGGCGTCCTCTATGGGAAGATGGAGGGCTCGGAAGACTGCGGTCAGTGCGGGGCGCTCAGGGACTTCGTGAAGGTTTGGGTGAATTTGCGTTGTGTTGAGGCGCGTTTGGGGCTGTGCGCGTGTTTCTCGGGTGGTCTTTCTGGAACGATGGAGCGCTCGGGGGCCCGTTGTCGGCGCGGGGCTCGGGGGCTTGAAAAATGAAGGGGGGGGGCTTCGAGAAGGGGTGGTCCAAGGGCGAACGACGACAGCGAGGAAAGCGCCGTTCAAAAGGTGTTTGCATCGACGCGGGGGGGGGCCGGCTGGATCGGAGCGTCGAAGACCAATCCGCGGGTGTTTTTTTCTGCTAGATTTGCGAAGGGGTGCAGCCGCGGCCTTGGAAGCGCCGCATAGGCCCGCTGCGCAGAGACGCTCAAGCGACGTCTCGGGGCGTCGAAGGCCCTTTTGATTCTCCTCCTCCTCTCGCCCCAAAGCGGGCGCAACATCGGAGTGTCCGCGAAGGGCCGATGCCGGCAAGCTACACATAAACACTCAAGCGACGAGTCGGGGGGGATCAAGGAGGCAGGAAGCGGAAGGAGGACCGGGAAATCTGGATCAGGGAAATCGTCGGCCCCAGGGGGCACAGGTCGGAAGATCTGGCCAGCCTTGGAACAGAAGCGCCTTCCCCTTGCGCGCTCGTGGTCGTCGGGGCCCGTCGAGGCCATGGAAGTGGTCTGGGGCGCTGCGCGCGAGCTCCAAGTGGCCGAAGTGGCGGGCCAGAGAAGCCCTGGGGCCCTTGGGGCCCCCAGAGATGGGCCAGAGAGAGCCTCGGGGGCCCCGAAGACGGTCCACGACGACCCCCAAGAAGCCGCCATGCCCCCAAAGATCGCTCCGAAACGTCTCAGGAGGCCCCCAAGAGCACTCCCAATAAGGCCCCAAGAGGCAACGTTCATTGATTGTCTATCGTTTTTTTTTGGGGGGGGGGGTAATTTTCGGGTTCCCCTCTGTTCAGCTTCCCGACGCTCCAAGATGGCGGTATCCTGGGCGTCCGAAGCCGCCTGGGAAGCTCGAAAATCGCTCCACAATCATCCGAAAGGGCTTCCAAGCAGTCCAAGAGAGCCCCGACGCGGCACAACAGGGTTCCAAGATGACCTGAGAGAGCCCCATGACAGCCCAACATGGCCCCAATACGCCCCCCGAAGCATTCCAAATCGCGACCCGGTCGTCCAGGGAGACCGCGGTTGGACGCAGGCCGGCCCGAGGAAACCCCCACGGGGCCCCCAGAAGACGCCCAAGAGGCCCCCAGAAGGCTTCAAGAAAGCCTGAACAACTTATGTGAAGCCCAGAGGCTCTCCAAGGAGGAGCCTCTGCAAAAAGAGCCGAGGAGGATAATGATAATGCGCGGGGCATGGCGAGAATGAAGAAAAAGAAACGTGGAGGAAGGATTAGAACTGCGATACCGGAAAAAGGCAACAAACAGTTATCGCTAAATTGTCGGCTTGGCCTTTCTGAGATTCCGCCTGCGTGCCAAACTTCAAGGACCAAGGCACATGGCGCGAACCGCCGCTGCAGTCTTGTAAATGCATATGGTGGGGACACAAGGCCGCGAGGCCCGTGAGTCATGCGCAACAAATTCAAAGCACCAGACAATGCTTGCACAGGGCCAACGGGCAGGGCCCCCACCGGGAGCAGCGGCAATCCACGCGCCCCTCGCAGGCCCTCAAGCCTGGGGTCCACAGCCTGCGCCCGCGCGGTCGCCGCGCGCACCGAGGCGCTCCAGCAGCCGCTTCACGGGTCGCGAGCGGAGCGCGACCGCTCAAGCCCGCTTATCTCCGCGCAGAAGGCCTTCATCAGGTCGTCTACGTCCTGCTCGCGCTGGTTTCGGCGCCGCCGCCTCAGCCGCGACATCGGCCTCGCCAGCGCAGTCGCTCGCAAGCTCGCTCTCGGACTGCCGACCCGCTTCGGTCCTCTCGACCGTCGCGAAGCCGTCCGAGGCCACCGCGCCGCCCCGCCCAGAGCGAAGGAGGCCGCCCTAGGCCTTGACGGTGACGGCTGCGTCATGTGAGCGCCAGACAGACATGAGGCGCCGCAGATCCTGAACCGACCTGCAGGAGCGAGAACCCGCCCGCACCTGTTCCGAGAACTGCATGGTGCCCCTAATGTTTGCGAGTGAGCGCACGACCAGCTCCTTCAGCTCGTCCCAGACGTCCTGGACCTGCTGCCGCACGCGCTGCTCCGCCAGCCGCCAGCCCGAAGCCAGGCCCTCCACGAAGGCCTCCACTTCGGCATGCTGGCCCACCAGCCAAACTCCTGGGGACAGGCACTCGTTGCACCGATCGCCTGGCCCTTCGCCTGCACATTCCGCCAGCGCGGCCAACCTGGCATCATATGCCGAGGATACGGCACGACCCTCGCCTGCCGCGGGCGCTTCCACGACGCTGCCGCCGCCGAACACCCAGTCGTCGCCGTCCTCGTCGGGCGCCTGCAACGCCGCCCGCGCGAGCAGGTCCGCCTCGAGTAGGGGGCCACATGCGAGCCCTAACCCTACCCCCCGCAATTTTTGAGGGGGAAGGTGGGGTTCACTTCGCTCGGGAACTCTCGAACGAAGTGAACCCCACCCTCCCCCTCAAAAATCGTGGGGGGTAGGGGTGGGGTTCGCATGTGGCCTCATATCGAGGTCCACCACGTCCAGGCCCATCGGGACCTCGGGAAGCGTGGTCGGCTCCTCGAACCGTTCCCGGAGGCGCGGCCCCCGCTCAGCAAGACGCCGTGCGGACAGGGGCGCCCCGTCCTCGGGCAGGCTGGCGGTGTGTTGGGCGCACTTGCGCACCAGCACGTGCCCAGGCCTCGCCCGCGCTCCCATGACCCCCGCGACCAATGTTGGCCGAGAGAGGCGCTCTCTCCTTGCCACCTCGTCGCCGAGCGCCCCGAGTGCGGCTCCGCTCCAGTGCCCGTCGGGGCGGCCCAGCGCACGCCAGAGGCCCCGCTCCAGGGCAACGCGCCCGCGCCGCCTCGCCGCACGCCGAGCCGCAGAGGCCCCTAGCCAAGAAGCCTCCTCCCGACGAATATATCGCACGGGCCATTCCGCCTGCCGGTGGCGGCCCCCCGCAGCCAGATCCCAGTGTTCTCCAGCAGCACCTGCGCACCTGGACATGCGGACCGGTGCGACAGAACCGCTGGATAGGGAACTTGAGCCAAAATGGTTACGGACGCACTTGAGCCAAAATGGCTACGGACGCACGTATACATATATATATATATATACACACATACATATATACACACAAGACTGTATTGGCGCTGCGCGCCATGCACCTTGGTCCTTTGGAATTCGCACGCTAGCGGAGTGCGAGCGTGCGTACATGCGCACACGCATGCGTCTATGAATGCATAGTACATATGTACATATATGTATACGTTTGTATTGATATGTACATGTATATGCACACGGTCAGTGTAACTATGCGTGCGCATACACATGCGTATATCAGGCGGTAGTGGCCTGACCAGTTGCTCATATCATCGCGCCACTAAAAGGCGCGAGGGTCTCAAGCAAACGTGGTCAGACTACCATGGGGCAGTGCGTCGCCGAGGTCAGCGTTGCGAGGACGTCCCGGGTGAAAATGGCCCGAACGCCTCCGCTCAGGGGAGGGCATATCCGAAGTCAGCCGCGCGAGGAAGTTTCAAGCGAGGAGTTTTCTGAACACCTCTGCCCAGGGCATCCTTGAACATAGAGTTGCGAGAAGTCGCGCGCGAAAGTGGCCGAACCACCATAGTGCAAGGCACCTCCGAAGTGAGACTTGCGAGAGTGTCTCAGGCGACAGTGGCTGGAACACCTCAACTGAGAGCGTCTCGGGCCCCAGAGCTGCGACGATGTCTCAAGCGAAAACGGCGAGACCGATGCGAAGCAAGGCGCTTCTGAGGTCGGAGTTGCGAGCATATCTCTGGCGAAGCGGATTGGACTACTTTCCGTTATCTCCTCGTCCTCCTTCCCCTTTTCCTTTCCTTTCCTCCTCCTCCTCCTCCCCCTCCTCCTCCTGTTCCTCCTCCTCTTCCTCTCACCCCTCTCCGCTTCTTTTTTGTCCATTATCCCCATCCCTGGCGGCGCGGCGCGGTGCCGCTCGGCCTCTCTGCGAGTCAAGCGGCGAAAGGTGAGAGAACCCCCCCGAATTAGGAGCGGTTTTTCCCAAGCCGCCACGGGGGCCCGAAGGTAATGCAAGAGGCGGTGCAGGTTTTGAAATCCCCCAGGGGCCCCTCGGATTCGGCCGGCCTTCTCCGGTAAGGTAGGCAAGGGCACCGCGTCCAGGTGCTCAATCCCCCGTATCCCCCTCCCCTCGTCTTCGTTCCCTCCTCCATGACAAAGATAAGGGAAAATGAGAGGGGGAGACCGCTGTGTTGGGATCTCGTGGTGCGCCTCTCGGGGCCCTCTGGGAGGCGAGGCAGTTTTGAAGCCTCTTGGGGGTGTTTTGGGGTTCTTGGGATCTTTTTGGGGCCTCTTGGGGGCCTCCTGGGGGCTCCTTGGGGCCTCTTGGGAGCCTCTTGGGGCCTCATGGGGTTTTCTCCGGGCCTCTTGGGGCCCTCTCGCGGCTGAAAATTTTGTTTCTTTAAATTTTGGGCGCCCTCTTGGGTCTCTCTTGGGGCCGTCTTGGTGCTCTCTTGGGCCGTCTTGGGCGCCTCTTAGGCGGTCTCGGAGCCCTCCTGGACCGTGTCGGAGCCTTCTTGGGGGCCTCGTGGGCAGTATTGGGGCGATCTAGGGAGTCTCTTGGGCCATTGTGGAGCGTCGGGAAGCGGGAAAAGCGAGAAGGCCAAAAACATAGAAAAACACACAGGAAAATCAACAATTGTAGCCTCTCGGGGCTCTCTTGGGAGGCCGCTTGGGGGTCTCTGGGGGCGTCTTGGACGCGTCTTGGGCAGTCTTGGGCCCAGATTGGGCGTCTTGGGCCGATCTTTGGGTGTCTCGGGGCCCTCTGTGGCCGTCGTGTTTTTTTTTTTCGCGACGCACTCGCAGGACAGACACGGAGCACTCTGCAGGAGCGCCCCAAAGGCTCGGGGAGGCCGAAATTCGTTTGGGGGGGGGGCACCGTGTGCCGCTTTTCCGGGGTCCCCGGCCCCGTAAAAATATATAAATAGGAATGAATATATGAATATCTATATATATATACACACATACACATTTGGTCAACATTTGGTCTTGTCAGTGTTTACGCGTCTCCCCTGACCTTGTCGGCGATGCATTGGCGACGTCGGCGTGGGAAAATCGGGCTCCACATCGAGCCGCATCGCCGATGCATCGGCGATGCGGCGCGGCCCTCCGACCCCACCTGATCGGACGCCATCTGGTAGACCCAGAATAATCCCCACCTCCCTCCTGGCCGCCCCCGAGTGGCCGACGGAGGGAGAGCCCCCCCTCCCCGGGAGGCGGCCGGGCGGCCTCCCAGGTGCGACCCCCGTCGTCCGAGGCGGCGATGCGCACCGCCTGCGCGGAGCTCGGGGCAGGCCTCCCCGCGTCGAGCCTGCGCCAGGGGGGGGGAGGGGGCACGGGGCCCAGACCACTCGAATCATGGAACGAAGATGACGGGATGCTTTTCGCCATGTTCGGGCCTCGGGACCGTCAAGAAATAACTCAGGACGAAAAATCGGTCCCGGGGATTGGGTCGAGACCTCCGGGGGTCGACGTGACGAACAAATCATGACGTCGGGTTTCTGGGGGAGGGGAGAGGATCAGCGACCGACGTTCGATCGATACCCCTGCCGCTGCCCCCCACTCTTGGCGCCAAGGGGAGCACGGCATGGATACAAAACTCGGCTCCAGAGGCCAGATGCTTTATCCAAGCCGCCTCTAGCCCCTCGTCGGATTTGGGCGTGGGCAGGGGCATAAGGCGTCGATCGCCTGGAGGAGGGGGAGGGGCAAAGGGAGAAGAGAGGAGGGGGACAATCTCCGCCTCTTCTCGGCAAGAGATTTTCAACCGTCCTGGCCTCTAGGGGCCCTCGCCGGGCCCTGGGATCGGTAAAAAACATCCCGGGGTGAAGCGCCGGTCCCGGGGGAAAGGTCCAGACCTCTGGGGATCGACCTTGTGAAAAAGTCACGGCGTCAGAGCTCTGGGGAGGGCAGAGGAGGGAACGGTCGACCGGGAGGGCATGCCATCTTGGGGTTTGAGCGACCTTTCCCCCTCTTCCCTCCTGATGGCATCAGAATCGAAACCGACGCCATTTCCCCTGCCCGGCGGCGCCGTGTGGCGCGCCAGGCGGGGCAATTCCGAAAATGGGCAGCTGGTGCATGGCAACGGGCTGCGGACATCCTCCTCTTTCCTCCTCCCCCTCCTCCTCTTTCCTCCTCCCACTCCTCCTCACCCCTCGCCTTCCTTCTCCTCCTCTTCCTCCTCCTCCTTACATCGCCCTCTTCCTTCTACTCCTCCCTGGAACTGGGGGTTTCAATGGTATCGCAGAGGCCCCAGGAGTTCACAAGAGACCCCAGAAGGCCTCAAGAGGCTGGAATGCTGGAGATCTGGGAATCCATGGCCCAAGGATTTTCAACAATTACGCGACCGAGGAACCCCACATACTTATATTATGGCTGGGGTGATGATAGCTGAAGTGGAGCATGTGAGAATGATGTTGGTGGCCGTTACCCGGCCGATACCGTTGGTGACGCCACTCAAGAGGAGAGGTGGAAGAGGAGAAGCGCCACGCTTGCTATGCCCTGGACGACCGTCGTGCATAGTAGCCGCGGTGAGGGACCACCCCCTGCGCACCCTCTATGATGTCGAACAAAATGCCACGCTTGCTATGCCCTGGACGACCGTCGTGCATAGTGGCCGCGGTGAGGGACCAACCCCCGCGCACCCTCTATGGTGTCGAGAATGTGCCACGCCTGCTATGCCCTGGACCACCGTCGTGCATAGCGGCCGCAGTGAGGGACCACCCCCTGCGCACACCCTATGGTGTCGAGAAAGTGCCACGCCTGCTATGCCTTGGACGACCATCGTGCATAGCGGCCGCGGTGAGGGACCACCCCCTGCACACCCCCTATGGTGTCGAGAAAGTGCCACGGCTGCCATGCGCTGGACGACCGTCGTGCATAGCGGCCGCGGTGAGGGACCACCCCCTGCGCACCCCCTATGGTGTCGAGAAAGTGCCACGCCTGCTATGCCCTGGACGACCGTCGTGCATAGCGGCCGCGGTGAGGGACCACCCCCTGCGCACCCCCTATGGTGTCGAGAAAGTGCCACGCTTGCTATGCCCTGGACGACCGTCGTGCATAGCGGCCGCGGTGAGGGACCACCCCCTGCGCACCTTTATGGTGTCGAGAATGTGCCACGCCTGCTTTGCCCTGGACGACCGTCGTGCATAGCGGCCGCGGTGAGGGACCACCCCCTGCACACCCTCTATGGTGTCGAGAAAATGTCACAGCTGCCATGCCCTGGACGACCGTCGTGCATAGCGGCCGCGGTGAGGGACCACCCCCTGCGCACCCTCTATGGTGTCGAGAAAGTGCCACGGCTGCCATGCCCTGGGCGAGTGCCACGGCTGCCATGCCCTGGGCGACCGTCGTGCATAGCGGCCGCGGTGAGGGACCACCCCCTGCGCACCCCCTAATGGTGTCGAGAAAGTGCCACGCCTGCTATGCCCTGGACGACCGTCGTGCATAGCGGCCGCGGTGAGGGACCACCCCCTGCGCACCCCCTATGGTGTCGAGAAAGTGCCACGCTTGCTATGCCCTGGACGACCGTCGTGCATAGCGGCCGCGGTGAGGGACCACCCCCTGCGCACCCCCGATGGTGTCGAGGAAGTGCCACGCCTGCTATGCCCTGGACGACCGTCGTGCATAGCGGCCGCGGTGAGGGACCACCCCGTGCGCACCCCCTATGGTGTCGAGAGAGTGCCACGCCTGCTATGCCCTGGACGACCGTCGTGCATAGCGGCCGCGGTCAGGGACCACCCCCTGCGCACTCTCTATGGTGTCGAGAAAGTGCCACGCCTGCTATGCCCTGGACGACCGTCGTGCATAGCGGCCGCGGTGCGGGACCACCCCCTGCGCACCCTCTATGGTGTCGAAAAAATGCCACGCTTGCTATGCCCTGGACGACCGTCGTGCATAGTGGCCGCGGTGAGGGACCACCCCCCGCGCACCCTCTATGGTGTCGAGAATGTGCCACGCCTGCTATGCCCTGGACCACCGTCGTGCATAGCGGCCGCAGTGAGGGACCACCCCCTGCGCACCCCGTATGGTGTCGAGAAAGTGCCACGCCTGCTATGCCCTGGACGACCGGCGCGCATAGCGGCCGCGGTGAGGGACCACCCCCTGCGCACCCTCTATGGTGTCGAGAAAGTGCCACGCCTGCTATGCCCTGGACGACCGTCGTGCATAGCGGCCGCGGTCAGGGACCACCCCCTGCGCACCCCGTATGGTGTCGAAAGTGCCACGCCTGCTATGCCCTGGACGACGGCGCGCATAGCGGCCGCGGTGAGGGACCACCCCCTGCGCACCCCCTATGGTGTCGAGAAAGTGCCACGCCTGCTATGCCCTGGACGACCGTCGTGCATAGCGGCAGCGGTGAGGGACCCCCCCTGCGCACCCCCTACGGTGTCGAGAATGCGCCACGCCTGCTATGCCCTGGACGACCGTCGTGCGTAGCGGCCGCGGTGAGAGACCACCCCCTGCGCACCCCCTATGGTGTCGTGTCTGTGTCGGTGTGCCTGCGTATGTATGTATGTATGTATGTCACGTCTGCGACGCTTTGCGGGAGAGGGAGGTGTGTGTGAGACGCGGGTGCGACGCGGCAGGGAAGAAAACCCAAACCCCACGAAACATGTGGGGAACAAACAGTTCTGGGAATCCATGGCCCAAGGATTTTCAAGAAAAAACAATGGAACATTATTGAAGTGCTGGACTGTCTAAAACGTGTAAACTGTTCGAAACATGCTGAAACGTATGAAAGCAATGGTTACCCTAATTTCGGGGGATCCCGGAGATCTGGGAACCCAGGGTCCCCAGATAACCAACAGATGTTGCAATATAACCGCCAAAAAAGTTTGCACTACTGTGGAAAATTCCCCCCCCCCCCCCCCCTCTTCCTCCGGAAACCGGGGGTTTCCCCCACCCCCCTTCGAAAATCCCCCCTCCCTGCTGGACCCCCCTCCCCCTTCTCCGCTGCATACCCCCCCCACTCCCCTCCAGAAAAACTGGGGAGGGTGGTCACTACCAGGGGGGGTCACTACCGGTTCGACCACTCCCCTCTGGAAAACTGGAGGGGATCACTACTGGTTCGAACCCCCCCCCGCCTTCCGGGGGGTCACCACCGGTTCGAAGCCCCCCCCCATTCACCGCCGGCAAACGACTCCCGGGTCACCACCACCGTCCGCACCACATCCCCCACTGCTGTCCCCACCACCAATGTCCCCGCCACCACTGCCCCCGCTGTTCCCACCACCGTCCCCACAGTCCCCACCAGTGCCCCCGCCACTGTCGCACTGTCCCCACTGTCCCCACCACCGTTCCCACCGCGGTCCCACTCTCCCCACTTCCCCCACGGTCCCCACCACTGTCCCAGTGTCCCCACTGTCCCCACTTTCCCGCCGTCCCAGTGTCCCCGCCGCTGTCCCACTGAGCTGTCCCACTGTTCCCACCACTGTCCCCACTGTCCCCACCACTGTCCCCACCAGTGCCCCCACCACTGTCGCACTGTCCCCACTGTCCCTGCCACTGTTCCCACCACGGTCCCACTCTCCCCACTTTCCCCACGGCCCCCACCACTGTCACAGTTCCCCACTGTCCCCACTCCCACCGTCCCAGTGTCCCCGCCGCTGTCCCACTGAGCTGTCCCACTGTCCCCACCACTGTCCCCATTGTCCCCACCACTGTCCCCACTGTACCTCTGTCCCATTGTCCTACCACCGTCCTCGCCACCGCCCTCACCGCTGTCCCCACCACCACTGTCCCCACCACAGTCCCACTGTCCCCACTGTCCCTACCACTGTCCCACTGTCCCCACACCACTTTCCCCACCACTGTCCCACAGTCCCCATCACTGTCCCACTGTCCCCCACTGTTCCCACCAGTGTCCCCGCTGTCCCCACGAGTGCCCCCATCAGTGTCTCACTGTGCCCACTCTCCCCACCACTGTCCCACCACAGTCCCGCTCCCCCCACTGTCCCTACTTTCCCCACCAGTGTCCCACTGTCCCCACTGTTCCAACCACTGTCCCACGGTCCCCACTGCCCCCGCCGCTGTCTCACTGTGCTGTCCCACTGTCCCGCTGTCCCCTCGCCGCTGTCCCCACCACCACAATCCCCACCACCGTCCCACTGTCCGCACCACTGTCCCACTGTCCGAGAGAACGCGTTTCACGGGCGCTCGCCTTGGGAACATTCGGCGGCGCGTTTCAAACAGGGGGGTGAGCCCCACCCCAACACTCGGCGCCGTCGATCAAAACCAGGGGGACTCCCTTCCCCCCCAAACGCACCCCCATCCCGACCCCCCCCGCTACCCCCCCCCTCCCAATGGGGGGGGCGGTTCAGACCCCCCCCCTTCGGCGCCGGCGCCGGCGCTGGCGGCCGCCAGCAGCGCCCACGGCGGGACGCAGCGACGACCAGAGGCAGCCCAGGGGGGGAGGGGGTTCACCCCCCCCCCCCCTCCCCCCCAAGGTGGGGGGGGTCAAAACCCCCTCCCCCTTGCGGCGCCGGCGCTGGCGGCGGCCAGCAGCGCCGGCGCTGGCGCCGGCGACGGCGGGGACGCAGCGACGATGACCACCACTACCAGGACCACCACCACTACCACCACCACAACCACCGCCTCAACCCACCACCACTACCACTACCACCAACAGCACCTCACAACCATCACCACCACCACCACAGCCACCACCACCACCACCACCACAACCACTACCGCAACTCACCATCATCACCACCACAACCACAAAAACCCACCACCACCACCACCACAATCTACCACACCACCACCACCACTACCAGCAGCACAAACCACCGCCACCACCACAAACCACCACACCACCACCACCACCGCCGCCACCACCACCACCACAACAAACGTCCACAAACCACCGCCACCACCACAATCCACCACAACCACCAAACCACCACCACACCACCACAACCACCTCCACCACCACAACTCACCATCACCACCACCACCACCACAAAAACCCACCACCACTACCACCACCACGACAATCTACCACACCACCACCAACCACCACTACCAGAAGCACAACCCACCACCACCACCACCACCACCACCACCACAAGCACCACCTCCACAAACCACCGCCACAACCACATCCCACCACCAGCACCACAAACCACCACCACACGACTTGCAAACCACCACCACGACCACCATAACCCACCACCACCACCACAAACCGCCACCACACCACCACCAAACCACCACCACCACCACCACCACCACCACCCACCGCCACAACCACCACCACCACAACAAACCACCACGCCACCACCACCACAACCACCACCACCACCACCGCCGCCACCACCACAAACCACCACCACCACCACCGTCGTCCTCGTCGACGCTCCCCGCCACCGCCGCCCGCCGCCGCAGGGGCTGGCGCCGGCCAAGAAATGGAAATCGTCGTGGGGAAGCAGGGGGGGGGGTCACCCTCCCACCTCCGTCACGAGAAGGGGGGGGAGGGGGGGGGTTCGAACCCCCCCCTCCGTCACGGGACGGGGAAGGGGGGTGTCTGGTTCCAACCTCCCCTCCAAGCGACCACGGAACGCGCTCCTTCCACTGTCCCCGCCCTACTGTCCCCACCACCACCGTCCCCACCACTGTTCCAGTATCCCCACCACTGCTGTCCAATTGTTCCGAGGCGAGGGAATCGTTTGCTGGCGGCGAGGGGGGGGGAGCTCGAACCGGTAGTGACCCCCCCGCTTTCATGATGGACTGGAGGGAGGGGGGGGTTCAAACCGGTAGTGACCCCTCCCCGGTTTTCGAGGGGGGGGACGGGTTGGGAACCCCCAGTGAACCCCCCCGGTTTTCCGCCAGCAGCGGTAGAACACGCTCTTTCGGAAGTTTGAAGCACTTAAACATTCTGAAATCCCTGATGTCCACGATTTCGGGAAATCATGGAGCACCCTGGGACCTCTTGGGGTCTCCTGGGACCTCCTGGGGGCTCGTGGTGCCTCCTGGAACCTCCGAGGGCCTCCTGGGGATTCCTGGAGCCTCCTGTAACCCCCCCGGGGCCTCCCAGGACCTCCTATGCCCTCCTGGGGCTTCCCGGGGTCCCTGGGACCTCCCCAGGGCCTGCTGGGACCTCCCCTGGGGTCCTAGAGCCTCCTGAGACCTCCTGAAGCCCCTGGACACGCTGCTCCCGCCCCTGGCCCCGCGGCGCCGGATGAAAACATTGACCCTGTGCAGACCTCGTTCTTGTCACAACCAAGAAGCGACGTCTGCGCAAAACTCCGAGATGTGAAGCCTTCTGGCCTTCGGAGACCCTTCTCGTCGACAAGGTTAGACGCTGCTCGGCAAATTGATGCGTTGGGCATCGGGAAGGGTCCCGGGACCAGTCTTGAGCGGATGTCGGGTCAGGCGGCACCCACTATAAAGCTTCTCGTCGAAAGCCCTCACTGAGCAACCTGGAGAGACTTCCAGCTCAAGTTTTCCTGCGCCGCGTCGGTACCCCCAGGCCCCAAAATGTCAATGCTGACGCAGAAACAAATGACTTCACACTTTTCTATGGCGTCCGCGAATCGTGCAGCGCGCACAAGTGAACATTGAAATTGGGGACGAGGGGGGCTCGGCACAACTTGCTTTGAGTTTCGCGGAGTGTTGTGGTAGAGGGCGCAACGGAAAAGCGCCGAGACTGAAGAGCGCCACCCTCCGGAAATCCTGGTCCAATCCAAGGCCGTCCGCCACCAACCACGTCGGTTTGGACGCCCGAAGTGGATACGAAAAACATCGGTATGATGCTCAACATCAAATGTTGTCCGAAACCGACAGAGGCCGCTGTTGGGCAGGGGCGGCCTGTGTATCAGAGGGACAACGTCCGCGGCGACATTGACAGCGAATCCTGCTCAAAATGGTCAGGAACTGCTGTGCTCGGAGGCGACGATGCGGACGACTGGCCCAGAGGGAATCAATGCATGTATCTAGGGACCCCGATGGTCCATGTCTTCGGCGGAGCTCCCCAAGGAATACGTGCAGCGCCCGCCTCTGGGCTACTCGCCCCTCCATTCTTTCCGTACCTATTTCGACTGTACCGATCGGCGGCCGGACAGTGTCGTCGTCGCACCGGCGAAAGGAATGAGGCGTGGCCTCAAGCGCAGGCAGGCGCCCGCGACGGACCACTGGTCCTCGGCGAGCTGCCTGACCTGGACGTCGCGGCGCGTGCGCCATATCCTCCTGCTGATGCCCCTCCTCCTCCTCCTCTCCTCTCCTCTTGCTCCTCCTCCTCCTCCTCCTGCTCATCCTCATCCTCATCCTCATCCTCATCCTCACCCTCATCCTCATCCTCATCCTCATCCTCATCCTCATCCTCATCCTCATCCTCATCCTCATCCTCATCCTCATCCTCATCCTCATCCTCATCCTCATCATCATCATCATCATCATCATCATCATCATCATCATCATAATCATCATCATCATCACCATCATCACCATCATCATCACCATCATCATCATCGTCATCATCGTCATCATCATCCTCAGCATCAGCATCAGCATCAGCATCAACATCAACATCATCATCGTCCGCCTACTCCGCCTCCTCTAGGTCGGCTGAACGCAAGAGTGACCCTAGGCACGAGTGACCTTTGGTGCGCGGCTTTGGGGGGTCCCCGGGGGCGCCAAATCCAAGCGTGCAGGCCAGTGCTGGGGGGACCCCTGCGGGCCCGCACCAGAGATCACTCCTGCGAGAGGTCACTCTTACGCGCAGCCGACCAGGCCACCCTAACTCCGCGCATCGCGTCAGGCGATACGCGATCATCTCCGCGCCCTCGCGCCGCCCTCTTGGAGAAGGGCAGCCGCTCTGGCCCAGACAGCGGCGGGCGACGCGCGATCATCTCTGTGCCCGGGCGGGTGGCCTAGTAGCCTCCTCCTGCTCCTGCCCAAGACATGAGGAGGCGCTTCGATGTTGCCCGATGCGTGGGCCCCCAGACCGCTCGACCCCTTTTCCCCATGGGCCGGATTTCCACTCCTAGCCCCTACGTAGCCATATTTTGATGGTTGAGGCCAGGCAAGGCCCCCATCGAGGACGAAAATGGCGGAAACACTTCCGCAGGTTCGTGTCGGGACGACTTCGGCCTTGGCTTCTGACACTCCGCGGATCGTTCGACCTTGAGCGATCGGGGCTTCCGGATGGCGCCGATCATTGGCAAAGCATTCGATATCGGCCCACTCCAGGTCATCAGCGGCGTTCAGCCTCAAACGGCCACGCTGGGGTCGCCGCAGCGTCGACACGTCACGCTCGACGCCAGGGGACCTGGGTCTAGGCCTGGGAGACCAACATCGGACCCTGGACCTGTCACAGAGTGCGCCTGGGCCAGAATTCCGAAGGGGAGCCCAGCCGCGAAAACGAGGAGGCTCCAAAAGGTCAGAGAGACACACAACGTCCAAACACCTCGAATCTCGAAGTTCGAATCTCGAGCCATCACCCTCTTCCTTTCCAGAACTTCGACGTCAAGATGCTTTCACAACGTCGACGCGCAGAGGCCTGGACCCGGGACCAGTTTTTCACCCAGGGGCGTTTTTTTTACTGTCCCGGGGACGGGCGGCTTTCGTCTGAAAGGGGCGCACTCCGACTAGAACTTCGGAGAACCCCGTCTCCGAGGTCCTGCCCAGCGCGCTCCTGGCGGCGGGGACCTTCCTCGTTCCGCGGCGGGAAGAATCCAGCATCGGCGACGAAGGCTCCCCAGCACACGCAGCGGTGTGGGTATTCCATGGTAGTGGTTCGCTAGAGGGTTCTGACCGTGGGAAAAAAAAAACAACGGAGGAGTCCCACAAGGGGGACTGGGAGCTCTAGACCGCCCAGTCGGCAGCCGTTTCGCCTGAGACTTCCACACACAGTATGTTGGAATCGTTCTCTCGCCGCAATGCTGGCTACACTTGTGGTCCAGACGGCCACGATCCCTGGATTACAAAGACACGCTGAGATGCACATGAGAATGCTTGTCCTCAGAATCCCTGGGAATACCCAGGAATGTACGTTTTCACTCGCCGACCTTCTACTCCTCGGCCCGCCTCTTAACCCTTGCTGCGATTCGGATGCTTTGCTGGGGTAATATGTTCCTCCTCTGACGACCCTCGAAATTCGGCGGGATGCGGTCGCTCCCAGGAACATCGCAGCAGATTAAAGACTTTTGAGGGGGGAGGAGGGGAAGGAGGACTGGAAGGAGGAGGAGCATGAGGAGGAGGAGGACGGGGAAGAGGAGGATGAGGGAAGATGAGGGCGAGGAGGCTGAGTAAGAGGATGAGGACGGGGAGAGCGCCCCAGGAACGCCCCAAGAAGGCTCCAAGAGGCTTCCAGAGAGAAAAACGAGAAGGCCACTGTCGTTGACTCCTGTCGGCGTCGATGTATTCCTCGAGCCCGCGCGCGGGGACGCCTCCAGGTGCTGCCAGCCGTGGTGGGCCAGGGCCGCGTCCAGCGCGCGGCCGAGGTCCTGCGGGTGCCCCGCGTGCCCGCCCATGGTTTTTCCCCCCACCCCCCCTCGAGGACCGGCCAGGGCACTCGAGGGGGGGAGGAGGAGGAGGAGGAGGAGGAGGAGGAGGAGGAGGAGGAGGAGGAGGAGGAGGAGGAGGAGGAGGAGGAGGAATGAGGAGGAGGAGGAGGAGGAGGAGGAGGAGGAGGATTTTTTCACTGTGTGCGACGCCAAGCCAAACTCTGCAGGCAGGTTAAGACTGGGCGGCCGAAAATGGCGGGGAGCACGGGCCCCTACTTACCTTTGAAGTTCTTGACGCGACGAGCGGCATGAAAATGAAGAAGTGCATGAAGCCGACTACGACGCAAAGCGGCGACACCCCAGAAGAAGCAGAAGTCGCCGCCGAAGGTGAAGCCAGAGAAGAAAACCATCAGCTCGAACAGGCACCCGCACACACCTCGTGCTCTACACCGACCTCGAAACAGGCGACGAGATCGTGAAAGTCCATTTCGCCAGCACGCGCAAGAGCAACATAAGCTTCCCGCAAAATGGGCGAAGCGCGGAGGAGGAGGAGGAGGAGGAGGAGGAGGAGCAGCAGGAGGAGGGGAAGAGGAGGAGGAGGAGGAGGAGGAGGAGGAGCATCAGGAGGAGGAGGAACATCAGGAGGAGGACGACGAGGAGGAGGAGGAGGGAAATGAGGAGGAGAAGGAGGATGAGCAGGAGGAGGTGTAAGAACAGGAGGCGGAGGCGGAGGAGGAGGAGGCAGGAAAGGGGGAGGAGGCGGAGAAGGAGGAGGCGCAGGAGGAAAAGGAGGTGGAGGAGGTCACGGGAGAGAAGAAGGAGTAGCAGGATGAGGAGGATGAGGCGGAGGAGGAAGAGGAGTAGGAGGAGGAAGAGGCGGAGGAAGCGGAACAAGAGGAGGATGCGGAGGAGGGGGAGGAGAAGGCGGAAAAAGAGGAGGATGGGGAGAAGGAGGAGAAAGATGATGAGAAGGAAGAGGAGGAGGAGGAAGAGGAGCAGAAGGAGTGGGAGGAGAAGGAGGAAGAGCAGGAGTAGGAGGATGAGGGGGAGGAGCAGAGGAGGAGGAGGAGGAGGAGGAGGAGGAGCGTAAGCAGGAGGAGCAGGAGGAGCAGTAGGAGGATGATAACTAAAAGCAGGGAGAGGCGGAGATGGCGGCGGAGGAGGAACAGGAGGATGAGGAGGAGCAGGATGTCGAGGAGGATAAGGAGGAGGGATACTATGAGGATGATGAGGAGTTGGAGGAAGAGGAGGGCGAGAATGAGGAGGACGAGGAGGAAGAGGAGCATAAGGAGGAGACGGAGGAGGAGGAGGAGGAGGAGGAG
>CAUYUJ010000113.1:29574-47902 GCA_963575745.1 Prorocentrum cordatum | reverse complement strand
TCCTCCTCTTCCTCATCTTCCTCCTCCTCCTCCTCCTCCTCCTCCTCCTCCGCGCTGGCGTCATAAGCGTCGTCGTCGTCGTCGTCGTCGTCGTCGTCAATCGTCGTCGTTAACCCGTTCGTCAGTCGTCGTAGTAAGTATCCCGCTCGTCGACGGTTGGTCGTCTGTTGTCGTCGTCATCGTCTTTTCCCACACGCATCCGGAGCGCCCGGGATCGGCGGCACTGGCCGGAGGCCACTACAAGAAAATGAGAAAGCAGGGGAGGTGGAGGGGCAGGAGGAGGAGATGTAGGGAGGAGGAGGAGGAGGAGGAGGAGGAGGAGAAGGAGGAGGAGGAGGAGCGCCAGTACCCCACGAGTCCACGGGTCTCACGGCACTCAGCGCCTCGTGGGCTTCAGCCAGGGGTAAGGCTTAGCCGATCCAGGCGGCGGCGGAAGAATCGAGTAATTGTTGGGCATCTTTGCTAGCGCCGCTTGGAGGGCATCTAGCTGTTGGGGCAGAGTTAAAGGGCGCCCGTCTTGATGAGAGGCCATATCTTTGGCCACGTGGTATATATAGAAGCTGAGGGCAGTAGCTAAAATGGCATTTTCCCGGGTGAGGTCACACGCGGGATATTGCACAGGAAGGCCAAGCCCGAGGCGGAGGAGTGGGCACGACGAGACGACAGCTCGAGGACGACAAACGAGATGGGTGAGGCGGGGGCACGTCAAATAGTGTGCAATGCGATCGGGTTGAGGGCACCCGATAATGCAGCTCCACTTGATGTCCGTGACGTGCAAGCGATGAGTGGTCGTCCATCCCCCCGCAATCGTTTTGAGGTACGGCCATCGCACCATGGGTGGAGCCCGGCTCAAGATGTCCCGCACCAAATCCCACCGCTCCCTGAGCCGGATGGGGGTCGGACAAGAAAACCATGCGCGCAATCGCCGACCAATTAGCAACTGCAACTGGTCAGGATAAGCGTCGCCGGCAAGGGAGCGCTGATACACTCCCTGCATCCGCGGTCGACGATTCAGTGCGAACGCAGCGCGCAGGGCACCGCGCGCCCGCTGTTGGGCAACACGGAGGTGCGTTGAGGTAAGGGGAGGATTCGATGCTGGCGCGGCGGACGCAAGCTCGTGATAATATTGCACAATGGCCTGCTTGCGGGCCCAGCACGGTGCACACCACGTGCCACTGCTGAGAGCGGGAAGGCTCAGAGACTCCTGAGCGGCGACCTCCAATCGTCGATACAGCGGCCCCCAAATCGTGTCCAGCGTAACGGACGCGCACCTCCATGCGCACGCCATGGCATTCGTGAGTAGAGAGGTGGGGGTAGGGGAAGGAGACCAATTGGCCAAAGAGAGGAACTCGGAGCGAGAGAACGAGTTCGGAGGGAGGTGGAGGGCCTTGTGGAGACCCCAAAGCTCACGATCGTTCAAAGCCTTATCGACCGGAAAGAACTGTGCCACATATGACGTGCAAGTAAGCACCGCAGAGTTGTACAATCGCGATGCTAGGTCGGCTGATGACTGCAGCTCACCAAGCTCCGTGCACCTAGCAGGAGGAGGAGGAGGAGGAGGAGGAGGAGGAGGAGGAGGAGGAGCAGGAGCAGGAGGAGGAGGAGGAGGAGGAGGAGGAGGAGGAGGAGGAGCAGGAGAAGGAGGAGGAGGGGGAGGAGGAGGAGGAGGAGGCGGAGGAAAGGAGGAGGGGGGAGGAGGAGGAGGAGGAGGAGGAGGAGAGGAGGAGGAGGAGAGAGGGAGGAGGATGGAGGAGGAGGAGAAGGAGGAGGAGGAGGAGGAGGAGGAGGGAGGAGGAGGAGGAGGAGGAGGAGACGGAGGAGGAAGAGGAGGAGGAGGAGGCGGAGGAGGAGGAGGAGCAGGAGCAGGAGGAGGAGGAGGAGGAAAAGCAGAAGGATCGCACGCCACTGGGGAAGAGAAAGAGAGAGAGAGAGAGAGAGAGAATCTGCTGCTTAGAAACTGATCGGATCGTTTCTCTGGAATCGGAGCGCGAAATTCGCGGTCGCCTCGGAGCACACCTGTGAGCACGACCTGGGGTGCGTCCGAACTCCTCTGCCTGGGCCGAAAATGCCAGGGAAGCCAGCGCGCACAGCATCGAGGGAGAGGACGAGGACAAGCGTTGAGTTCTGGCTCTGAATATTGCGCAGTAAGGGGGGGAGGAAAGAGAGAGAGAGAGAGAGAGAGAGACAGAGATCCCAATCTCAGCAAAGCCCAGGGCCTCGCATCACTCACGGAATCCCTGCTCACCTCCGGATCGCTCCCATCACCCAGCCCAGTGCTGAGAACGCCCCCTGCCGGATCACATGGTATTTTCCCCCGTCGTTGAATGATATTGGTAGCCCTGCAGAGTCCGCAACATATTGAAGATGGCCAGCTTCGCGACGATGGGTTACTTTTAGCGTCCACCATGCTTGCACTGTCTCCAGATACCTCTCATGCCACGGCGCAGAGGACGAGGTCATCGGTACAGACTGAGCGTCACATTCTTCATCTGAATATTTGTACGCAGCCGGCTGAGCGTCATATTCCATGCCCAAATATATGTACTCATCCGCCGACGGCCCGCTGGATATCCCCATGATCTCGGCCAACGCCGCGGCCACGACCACAGCAAGCATGCACATGCAAATATACTGCATCCACTGCGGTTGCGCCCATCCCCTCGAAGAATCAGCTGCGGGGTTGGCCAATGCTTTTGGCCCTCAGGACCGGATGCCCTTGATGATCTGCAGGACCTTCTGGGCGCGCACCTTCTTGGGGAAGGCCTTGATCTCCTTCATCTCGCAGGACTCCTGGAGCAGGCGGTTGGTCTGCGCAACAACCCGCTTGTCGCCCAGCGCCTTCTCCTCGAAAGGCTCGAGGTCCTTCACCGTGGCCTTGTTATCTGGGATCGGGAACTTCGCACCAAGCAACGACTGAAGCCAGCCCTTCTCGGCGCGGGTGAGCTCGCCCGGCGCCGCCCCTGCTCCAGCTGGGGCGCCGGCAGACGAGCCAGAGCCAGGCGCCGGGGGAACCATCGCCAGCATCTTGCCCGTCACTTTCTCGAGGTGGCCCTCCAGCGTCGAGCGCATCGCCTCCGCCAGCGCGGCCCCCTGGCTGCGGAGAGCCTCCTCGTCTTCCTTGGCCTGCTTCTCGCACAAGAAATTCGCGCACTCGCCGTCGACCTTCTGGAGCCGCTTCCGGGTCCTCGCGACGCGCTCCTCACGCTCCTCGCCTGGCGACAGGGGCGAAGGGCCCCGCCTGCGAGAGCCGCCCCAACCATCGTAGCCGCGCCTCTCGTAGTTCTGCCAGCGCTGCTGCTGCTGGCACGGGCGGCCCCCGCGCCATTGCCCGTAGAACCGGTCGTCTCCATGGTCTCTGCGTGGAGGGGGGCCTCGGCGGTCGTCAGAGCGACGGTCGTGGCGGCCATCGCGCCCACGCCCAACCATGTCTTCAAACTTCAGGAGGGTGCGCCACCGTCGAAAGTGAAAACGGACTCCTTGAGCCACAGCGCTAGGAGGCAGTGAGAAAAGCAGCGCACGCAGAAGTGACCGAGGGTAGCCGAGAAGCCACATCTCGTACAACAATTCCAAAATCCAGAAGATCTCAATCGGCGCCGGAAGTCTCATCGCCCGAGCCCTGGCCAATCGGCTCGCATACAAGCTGAAGAGATGCCCAAAATCACGAACCAGTGCCCCCGCCCAGGGAAGAACCGTCGAAGTGGGTCGCTCCGCCGATGCTTCGAATAACCATTTTCTGTTCGGGTTTTTTGGCAGGTAGACCAGCATGTTATCAATCGCCCAGATTCCCAAGTCTAGCCAAACCACTGGGGACGTCGGGTCTTCCAGATCGCAGGCCGGGGATATTTTTTTTCATCGCACTGGTGCGTTTGGAATCGCGATGTACATGAACGACAATAACTCGTACTGATGCTGATCACATCGTCCACGAATCGCTTCGAACGTATCGGAAAGCCACTCGGCGCCGGAGCCGTCGAGGAGGCTGACGAGGAAGCAGGGCGCGCAGAAGCAGGGAAACCTTCTGGACAAACTTCTCCATATCTGACTTCGAATCCTCCTCCTGGGAAGCTAACAGGATGCTCAGCGCAACTCCGCTCAGTGCGCCCCCGATGGGGAGTCCCCCGAGCTCAAAGACCTGCCCCGCAACGACAACAATCGAGATCCAACAGAACGCAGCCATAGCCTGCCGGATGACTTCGAAAGAAATGCGATACCAGCCTGTAAGACACTCCGAGCCTGCCAAACGGACACTGACAACACGTGATTTTTTAACCAAGACAGCCATAGATGGTATTGAAGCGACCATCCGAGGACGCAGAGACCCCGGCGCCGAGGAAACACGAGCGGCTGTGCACTGCTCGTACGCCTGGTCGGCATCGCCTGTCGCAACTGACACGCACGGAAGCTCCGCCCCACAGCGCACGCAGAAAGGTTGACGTTCCTGTGGTAGTTCACTCCGTATCTGTTCCAATGTACGAACCGCCTGGCCGACGTCAAAAATCTCAAAGCCGACATTCGCGAAACTGATCATACCTCTCGCCGCTCTGCCAATTACCTTGAAGCCCGCCGACCCCGGCGAGCCACTCGTATCTACTACTCGCCGGAGGCACGAGTGGTTGAACTTCCGGCAAAGCTGGACCCCTGTGTCGCTAATGCACTTTTCCTTAACCAAGGGGAAGACCGACGGGCATCGCGTTGAAGTGGACTCTCTTGGGAGTTGCCGTCGTCCTCGAAGCCACACTGGTAAGCCAAGTTCTGCACGTGCCCACAGCCAAGTGCGAACGTCCTGCTCTGAGATGTCGCCCCGACGTTTCCAAGAAGGGTCGCGAAGAATAGCTTCCACCATGTATCGTGCCAAATCTATACCATTTCTTGTCCATGCTCGGTCTTTGTCTTTGTCACTACCTATGATCACATTGTGCGGCGAAATATACGACTCCAATCGCAAGATGTTGTCCATATCTTCCCATGGCTTCGGTGCGGTTTCTTCTGGTAGTTCAGGGCGTTGCCGTCGTTGGCGTAGGCCACGGAGGGTAGGTTTCAGGACTCTGCTGTGAATTCTTGCCTTACCTGCCCAGGAGTTCGCAGCCACCCGAAGCTGTCCAAACAACGTACGTGGATGGTCCCAGACTGGCAGCCGCCATACTCCATGCAATCGTCGCAACTCCAGCGGCGGCAGAAGGGGCCGTTCTGGTTGTACTGGCGGGAGATCTCGCATACGGGTTTCACGAAGAAACCGGGGCGCAGACAGTCGATCTTTCCAAATAGGTTGTTTCTTGAAGGAGATTTTGAGCTTACGTTGGTACCAATGACGAATGCAGTCGATGCGAATGTGTGAAATAATCAGCTCTTTGCATCGCCGGAGGTCGCCCTTGTACTTCGCATGTCAAAAAGCACGGGGAACATGGATAACTGGTACCTGAAGAGTTGGTAGCTGCACTGTTCGCAATAACCGGTCAAGGCCAACATGCGCAGCATGAACACGAGGCCAAGATTCCATTAAAGCCGGTGCGAGTCTTGCTGCACGGAATAACATATCTGCAAGAGCTGCCTTAGGCCATGATGGGAGATGCGTCGATGCACGGCGGACTGACACCCACGCAAGAAGTAAAGCAACCCGGTACGGCTCATATAGAAATAGTGGTCCAATTTGTCCAGACTCGGCGAACCTTCCACGCAGTTGCCGGCGGTACAACGTACTGAACGGGCCAGACTCTGACAGCACCCCTGGTAGTTCGCCATGAACTTCACGCCGTCTCCGAAGGCTTGGAACTTGAGGAAATGCACTCGTAAACGGGGACCGCCGGATTGTAGACGGACGCCTGCGACGCCAGGAAGGGGGGCGAAAGCGTTGCTTCGCACGACGTCCTGCCAGCACGAGACCATGCCCGCGTCGCGAGGCAGTCGATGTTGCTTCGCACCTATCTGCTTGATTAGCTGATGGAGTTATCGTGCGGATTCCCAGGCTCTCGAAGCGCAGCGCTGCTGAACTTGATGATAAAAATAACACTGGGATATAGAAAAGGGAACCCAAACTCCTCGGGAAGCAACGGTATCTCGGTCGTATTGCCGACGACGGGCCTTCCATAAACAGCCAGCGAAGATGCTCACCGATCCGAGGGCCGACACCTGAACGAGTTGCTCTTTGAAGATTTGCCTTTCCAAAGTACAGGGCTGAATAGCTGCCGAGTATGTAAACCACGGCCTGGTAAGGGCCGACTGGACCAAAGCACGCCTGCCGAGCAAAGAAGAAAACACTCTCGTCTGTGCCACGAATCGCCCGATGCCACTCTGGAGGAAGAAGCGGACAAACACGATGAAACCACTTTGGGGGCCGTGCCTCCTGCATTGCCCTCCTCATGCGCACAACTGCTGACACCATCAACAGGTTTGCCACTGCAAAGTGAAGCCACTGTCCCTGCAATCGTCGTGGTGGTGGTGCACGGCCATCAATACGTGGAAGGATCCTTTGAAGAGCTACGGTGACAGGTATTGTCGACAATGTTAGGACCGACTCCCATGCCCAGTCAGATAATAGCTTTGCACGTTCTTCCTGGGTGCCCGTCGCACCCGTCTCGAAAATCGCGTCGCAGAAAACGTGGGCCTGGCTAGCCGTCTGCGCGGAAGTCGAGGCTGAGGGCCACGTCGCCGAGTAGTCAGAACCTGCTGCAAACCACCGCCGGAAGCCATATACTAGCCATATCCGCCACATCAATTGATACGTGTACGTCGAAGCAGAAGAAGGCGTTGGAGTAAAGGAAAAGGAAGAAAAAACACTGCACGCCTGGAATCTGAAATGATATGAATCGTGCCGCACCCGCGAAGGACAACAGCACGGACGAACCACGAACACCCGTTGCACCGCGACGATGCCGGCTCTGAACGTGTCACGAGAGAGTCTGCTGCTTAGAAACTGATCGGATCGTTTCTCTGGAATCGGAGCGCGAAATTCGCGGTCGCCTCGGAGCACACCTGTGAGCACAACCTGGGGTGCGTCCGAACTCTTCTGCCTGGGCCGAAAATACCAGGGAAGCCAGCGCGCGCAGCATCGAGGGAGAGGACGGTGACGAGGACAAGCGTTGAGTTCTGGCTCTGACTATTGTGCAGTAAGGGAGGGAGGATAGAGAGAGAGAGAGAGAGAGAGAGATTGAGTCCAGACGTATCAGGCCAAAACCCCAGGGGGCGCCGCCCATCCGAGAGGGCCTTTTTATCACCCCGGCGCGGCTCGGCATAGGCAGCGCGCCGAGGGCCAGCGACGGCCCCCCCCCCCCTAGAAAAAAAACTTCACCGTCGTCCTCGTCGAGGGGCTCACCTCTTAAGTTTGACATGGAGCTTGTCAGCGAAGCGATCCGCCTCCGTTTCGTTCACCCCGAACGCCTGGAGACGGTCGGCTAGGCACCAACGGCACCCAGCGTGCAAAGCCGGAGCTGAAGCACTCCCCGCACCCCCAGGCTGGGCCCCTGGCTCGACAAAGGACCCCGAAGAAAGCTCCCACGCCCAAGCACCAGGAGATCGCCAGGTGTCCAGCCTTTGGGAGCGGTTGGGACGCATGGATTTTAGAAAGGCCCGCTTCTTCGAGAGCTCGGGACCGAGGGCCCCGGAGGGCTCGGGAGGGGCGACGAGGGGGGTCCCGAGGGGAGGGCGTGGGAGGCGAGGCGGCCGCAGCAGCAGCAGCAGCAGCCTCCACCCTCCAAAAGCCCAATAAAAACAGGATCCCCCTCGAGCGACAGCGACACCAGAGTGAGCCCCTGGGCCCAAACTTTGTCAAAACGCCCATCCTCCGAGTAAAAAACCTCGGACCCAGTCACAAACTTGACCAGTCGCCTACACGGCACCAGCATGCCTTTGACCAATCGAACTGTCTGACTATCCGCCAGCCCCTTCGAAGAAGCTGAAAGGCCAACTTTATTCCAAGCGATGGGCAAGTCCATGGCAGTCAAATCCGAAACTAGAGACTGAGCTGTCCGACTGATATCCCAGCGGGCGACTTGTACCCCGCCGACGGCACGCCTCGAAACATCATCGAGCAAACGCTGGACCCAAAGAGTTGGGCCGGGCGCGGCTGCGCTGCGCCCGCTCGCCAAAAGGAGGAGCCGCGCCAGCGTGGTCGCTCCAACGCACGCAGCTATAAGGTCCCATTCGGATAGATGGCGCGAGCGATCGCTCCTTGCCGCGTCTCTCTACGAGGCGCTCGACGCAATGCGCCGCAAGCACGGGGCAAAGGCAAAGGAAAATCAGCGTGTCGAGCCGCATCGAGCAACTCCCTATGGGACATGTGCCCATAAAACTTCCAGGGGTCAAAAAAGGAGGTGCCGTTTCCAATCCTGGGGACACTCGAGCGAACGCTGCCAAGGCGCCGTGGGCCCATGGACTCTTATCGCAGGCCGCGCTGGAACACATCCCCCAGAAAAACCGAGTCCACCGCCCGCTCCCGTCGAGAGCGCAGCCCACGACGGATTGTGCGTCAAACTCAGGCAAACAGAGGAAGCAGCCCTATGGGGCGAACGCCCCCTGATGGCTTGTCGAGAAAGACCGCCAACGCCAGCCGCGTGGCTCCAGCGCTCGGCCGTCTCTCCCACGCCGACAAGGTCTCAGTCAACGCCTCGACCAGCGGCAGGGGCAGCTGGAGCAGCTAGCGCGGGCTGAATTCGTTCCAGCACAGGCGCGTTGAGACTGGATCGAGCGAGCCCCCGACTGCCCGCTACACGGATGCAACTCTTCCCCTGGGTGGCTTGGCGGCGGAGCGAACGCAGCCTCGGAGCGCGTGCGTTCGAGCGCAGATTTAGCACTTGGCCCCGGACAGCTCAGAGCGGCACAAGCTGCAACTGGCGACCCCTGGTCCTGCCCAAGCACTTGGGGTCCTGGATGTCGTGGGCCTCGCAAAGTGCGCGATTGGCAGCATCGAACCACCTGGGCACCGCCTCCCAGCGACCCGCGCCCGAAAAATCAGGGCCCTTTCAGGAGCAAGAGGAAGCCATGACTCCACTCTCCTCCTAGGACCTGGGCAGCGGAAGCGCTCGAGGCACCACTCGCTTCCACGCCTTGGCCCGGCCAGCCAGGTGATGGGGCGCCAGAACCACTGCGCAACGTGGGCCCGCGGGCGCGTCGACGAGCCCGTCGCAGCTGCGGAAGAGAAACGACACGCGCATGCAGGGCGCAAACACATTATCCCGGCAAAGCAACCCAACAGCGATGTGTAGAAGCATCTCTGGAAGCATCCCCCTTAAGATTTAGGTGAGAATCCAATTGTAGAATTCTGCTGTTCTCGCAGTCACAGCCTCAGCCTGCCTCGGCTTGCCTCGGCCTCAGCCTCAGCCTGCCTCGGCCTCAGCCTCAGCCTGCCTCAGCCGCAGCCTCAGCCTGCCTCAGCCTCAGCCTGCATCAGCCTCAGCCTCAGCCTGCCTCAGCCGCAACTTGCCTCAGCCTCAGCCACAGCCTCAGCCTCGACCTGCCTCAGCTTCAGCCTCAGCCTCAGCCTGCCTCGGCTTGCCTCGGCCTCAGCCTCAGCCTGCCTCGGCCTCAGCCTCAGCCTCAGCCTGCCTCAGCCTCAGCCTCAGCCTGCCTCGGCCTCAGTGTCAGCCTCTCAGCCTCAGCCTGCATCAGCCTCAGCCTCAGCCTGCCTCAGCCTCAGCCTCAGCCGCAACTTGCCTCAGCCTCAGCCTCAGCCTGCCTCAGCCTCAGCCTGCATCAGCCTCAGCCTCAGCCTGCCTCAGCCGCAGCTTGCCTCAGCCTCAGCCACAGCCTCAGCCTCAGCCTGCCTCAGCTTCAGCCTCAGCCTCAGCCTGCCTGGGCTTGCCTGGGCTTGCCTCGGCCTCAGCCTCAGCCTGCCTCGGCCTCAGCCTCAGCCTCAGCCTGCCTCAGGCAGCCTCAGCCTCAGCCTGCCTCGCCTCAGTCTCAGCCTGCCTCAGCCTCAGCCTCAGCCTGCCTCAGCCTCAGCCTGCCTCAGCCTCAGCCTCAGAGCCTCAACCACAGCCTGAGGCTCAGCCTGCCTCTGCCTCGGCCTCAGCCTCAGCCAGCCTCGGCTTGCCTCGGCCTCAGCCTCAGCCTGCCTCGGCCTCAGCCTCAGCCTCGGCTTGCCTCAGCCTCAGCCGCAGCCTGCCTGCAGCCTCAGCCTCAGCCCAGCCTCAGCCTCAGCCTCAGCCTCAGCCTGCCTCAGCCTCAGCCTCAGCCAGCTTCAGCTCAGCCTCAGCCTGCCTCAGCCTCAGCCTCAGCCTCAGCCTCAGCCTCAGCCTGCTTCAGCCTCAGCCTCAGTCTGCCTTCAGCCTCGGCCTCAGCCTCAGCCTGCCTCAGCCTCAGCCTGCATCAGCCTCATCAGCCTCAGCCTCAGCCTGCCTCAGCCGCAGCTTGCCTCAGCCTCAGCCACAGCCACAGCCTCAGCCTCAGCCTGCATCAGCCTCAGCCTCAGCCTCAGCCTGCCTCGGCTTGCCTCACCCTCAGCCTCAGCCTGCCTCGGCCGCAGCCTCAGCCTCAGCCTGCCTCAGCCTCAGCGTCAGCCTTTCAGCCTCAGCCTGCATCAGCCTCAGCCTCAGCCTCAGCCTGCCTCAGGCTCAATCTCAGCCTGCCTCAGCCTCAGCCTGCCTCAGCCTCAGCCTCACAGTTGGCTCCGGGCAATCAAAATGTAGCCCGGGAGTGGTGTTCTGGGAGCACGAAGAACACGAAGTGGCCTACAGTTGGCTCTGGGCATTCAAAATGTGGCCCGGGAGTAGTGTTCTGGGAACACGAAGAACACGAAGTGGCCTACAGTTGGCTCCGGGCATTCAAAATGTGGCCCGGGAATGGTGTTCTGGGAGCACGAAGAACACAAAGCGACCTACAATTAGGTCCGGGCGTTCAAAATGTGGCCCGGGAGTGGTGTTCTGGGAACACGAAGAACACGAAGTGGCCTACATTTGGCTCCGGGCATTCAAAATCATGCCCAAGAGCGGAATTCTGGGAACTCGAAGACCACGAAGTGCGTTACTGTTTGCTTAAAACGATATCCCCGGCATCCCCCCGGATCCTGCCCGGACCCCCCTGGGGAGTCAAGGTGCTCTCTGTTGACCCTACTAGAAACCTATCAGTCTTCGCTGTTAGTTAAAAACGTAGCAGTTGACATGGCACGTCGACCCTGCAGGCCGCACAACGCAGGCCCCCTCGTGGTCTATTCACTGGTCCTGCCGCAGAGACTCGGCAGAAATGTCCCCGTCGCCCCCGACGAAAAGGATCCCTGCCGACGCTGTCACCTCACTGACGCGGCCTCAGAAATCAATGTTTGCCCCAGCCAAGCCCAGAGTCGCGCGCGCCAAGCGTTGAAATGAACGAAATCTGATTGATGACCGCGGCCCCAGACGACGATGCGCAACCTGCCCCCGTTGCCCATGACCGAGGCGCGGCCAGCTGGTGAAGAAGAGGACGAAGCCGATGCTTTTGAAATAGAACCTCGCCATAGACTTGTTCCTTCACCTCTTTGGCCCACCCGAAGAACTTCAAGCCTGTCGCCCAAGCGGTCGGATTATACGTCACGAGCGCAAACGCATCCGAACCAGCAGCCTCAGCAGGGGCGGTGCCTCTCTGGAATGGGGCATCGGCCGCCCTCTCGCGAGAGGCCCGACCCAAAGGCTGGGCATGGGGGCGGACATCGACCGCCCGCGCGTCTGCGGCCGCCCACCCATGCCCGCTGCACTCCCCCTTCGGGATCTGCCCTCGCACGAAGCTCGAGGGCTCCCCCGGGATGGCTGGGCGCCCCGAAAGCAGCGCCGTCTCTCCGTCCAGAAGCAATGCAGACTGTGAGCTGGTCGGTTCCGTCGCCTGGGCCTGGCGCTGCGGCGTGGGGCGGTCGCGCGGCTGCCCCCGGCTCGGGGGCGGGGCTGCAGGGCGCCCCCAGAGCTGCTCCCCGCCCCGCTCAGGCCAACGCGCCGACCCTCCTGTCAACTGCAGGCCCGCCCACGCTGCCCCCCCCGCAACGGCGCGACCCCCCGGCCTCGCGCCGACGGCGGCCCAGGGGCCCGCGGCGCTCGGAGGGCCCGCGGGCGCCGCAGCAGACAGATCCCCCAGCGCTCCAACCGCGGCATTGCCAGCCTCCGTAGCCTTCGGCGACGCCGCCCTGCCCCTCTCGCCGTTTAACTCGCGGGTGCACCTGGGGGCAGGTCCTGGCAAAACAGCGGGCGACTGAGCACAGCCCCTCGCGCCGTTCACCCCTCGGGTGCACCTGGAGGCCGGGACTTGCGATCTAAAGCCTGCAACCTCCTGCCCCATGGCGGCGTGGGGATTCGGCGAGGGCCGCCTTGGGATCCGCGGTTCGCGCGTGGTTGGGCCGATCTCCCGCGCGGATCGACCCGCGGCGCCCGCGCCTCCGCGCGTCTCAGCAGCGCCCGCAAAAACGAAGCCCGACGATGTAGCACGCCACCTTGATGAAGCCCTACTCCTGCCAGGCTCAGCAAGGGAGGTGCCGCTCTGGACTGGGGCATCGGCCGCCCTCTCGCGGGAGGCCCGGCCCAGCGGCCGGGCACGGGGGCGGACATCGACCGCCCGCGCGTCTGCGGCCGCCCACCCATGCCCTCTGCACTCCGCCTTCGGGATCTGCCCTGGCTCTCGGCTCGAGGGCCCCCGCGGGATGGCTGCGCGCCCCGAAACGCGCGCGGTGCATCGGCGTGCCTGCAGCCTCTCGCCCCGCCGCCATGACCAGCTCCAGCCAGCCTCAGTAGGGGAGGTGCCTCTGGACTGGGGCATCGGCCACCCTCTCGCGAGAGGCCCAGAACAATGGCTGGGCAAGGGGGCGGGCGTCGACCACCCGCGCGCGCGCGGCCGTCCACGCAAGCCCGCTGCACTCCCCCTTCGGGATCTGCCCTGGCCCCAAGCTCGCGGGCCCCAGCGGGATGGCTGAGCGCCCCGAAAACGGCGCCGTGCATCGGCGCGCCTGCAGCTTCTCGTCAAAAACCTGAGGTCTCCACGTGCGGCCCCGATCCAGCAGAGCCCGAAACATGCTGGTGACCTGCCGCAGCTGCGACCAAAGGCGCCCAGCGAACTGCCCCCGCACCTCGGCGGCGAGAGGGAGCGCGCGCAGCAGGAGGGCATGGCGACCCCCGCGACCCCGTCCCCGTGCTTCAGCGCAGGCCTCACGCACTGCATCGCTCATGGGTCCTCCAGAGCCGCCCCTGCGCAAAGGATTGTATAGCTGAGCGAAGTTATCTCGAGGCCGAGAATTGCGTGGGCTGCTACAAACCGCCATCAACCAGACCCCGCGCCAGTCCTTCCACGAAGGGAAGCCCACGTCCGCCAAGCCTCCCGGGTTCCATATCCACCGCGAACTCCTGCCCGCCATCATGGCCAACAAAAACCCGCGCTCCCTGGCAGGGTTGGGCGGCGGCGGCGGCAGCGCGTCAGGCGGCGGAAGCCCCATCGGCCCATCCCCATCAGACGCTGGACTGCTTCGCCGATGCACTTTCCCTGGCGACCTGGATCATCCCGTCGGTGGCTTTCTGGTCGCGCTGGGCAGTGGGCGCTGCTACGGCTGCCGCACCTGGGCCTCCACCTGCAGCGGCGCCATCTGCAGCGGGACCAGCAGGAGGGGAGGCCGCAGCAGCCCCGCTGCCCGCTGGCTGACCGCCTGCCTGGCTGGCGGGCGCCCGAGCTGCCGGCTGCGCTGAAGCTCCTGCGCCTCCGCCCGGCTGGGAGCTCTCTTCCTCGACGTCTCGGCGATGGCGCCTGAAAGAAAACCGCGCTCGCATCGCCCGCGCCTCCTGCCGTGACTTGTGGATGTTCGCCGCGCTGAGCCCGATTGCGGCCGCGATGGCCTCCTGAATCGGCTTGCCCATCGTGGCTTTGAGCTCAAGCCACCTCGCCTTCTCGCCGTCCTCGGCGTCCGCGTCAGACAAATCCAAAGTTTCCCCGTCAACTATATCGAATGCATCGATCTCGCCCTCCTCGTTGAGCACCTGGGAAAGGTTGATCTGGGATCCGACGGGGGCTGCCGCACCATCAGCCGACCGTTTCCGCTACACCTTGAGCAACTCAGGCTTGGGCTCCTCCTGACACTCGAGCTTGGCATCGTACGCCGCGACGGCGGCCTCGGCTGTGGCTGCACTGCGCTCCTCGAGGTAGCTGCGCTCTGCATCTTCTCGCGCGACACACGCCTCAACCTGCGTTTCAGCCCTGCTGCATGCCGCCCCGTTCGCCGGAAACTTCTCCTCCAATAGCGGCGCCCTCGCAGGCTTCGCAGGCTGGGCTGGCGGCGCGGTGGCGCCCCCCAGCGCCTGCAGCTCGGCCGACGCGTCGCCCCCCAGTCGCAAGCGCAACTGCGCCAGGAGGACCGCCGCGTCCATGTCGCCAGGCGACTGCGTGGCCCCGCCCTCGGGCTTGGCGGCGCCCACTGCCACTGCCCAGGCGGACACGCGGGCGGCACCTGGCTGGGCGGAGACCCCAACGATTGCGTTGTGGATGCCATGACAATGGGCGCTCTAACAATCCTATCATTTAGTTCAACATGTGTTAAAAATGTTTAAACATATGTTCTAAAATGTCCCAAACATGTTTTGACATGTTTAAAACATGGTCGAACCACGATTTAGACATCTGGAAACTATTTGGCAGCATGCTTCCTCTCCAATAATCGATTTCCACAACGATTGTGCAGCCCAGGCGCCTTTGGCAGTGTCGCGCCACGGCAACTCCATGGGCCCCAGCGTCGAGCCACACTGAAAGCAAAAGGTCTTCGACTTCCAGTGCTACCTGTATCGTCACGCAGAGCACGGTAGATAATGTGCGGCTTGCGCGGCCTTGCCCATGGGCTCCAGCAGGAGCTCGCCCGAAACGTCGTCGTGCCCGTTGGCACCAGAAAGTACAATACACGGGCCCCACGAGGGAGCTGTGAGGTATGGGTTCCTGAACGCAGGGCTCAGGGTTCGCAGGTGGGGGCGCGCCTCCCCCTTGCCACGCCCAACTTCACTGAGCCTCCTTGCTCCGGACTTGAGTCAACATGGCTACGGAAGAAGCAGGAGGAGGAGGAGGAGCTGGGGGAGGAGGAGGAGGACGAGTAGGAGCAGGAGGAGCAGGAGAAACAGGAGGAGCAGGAGGAGCAGCAGGGAGAGGATGATGACTAGAACCAGTGAGAGGAGGAAATGGCGGCGGAGGAGGAACAGGAGGAGGAGGAGGAAGAGGAGCAAGAAGAGGAGGAGGAGGAGGAGGAAGAGGAGGAGAACGGGAAATAATTGTTCGGCTCTGACGGCTGGAAGATTGCACATCGCTCCATTCCCGGGTCGAGGATTGAGAAGGCCTCCTAGCGCACTGCGGTGCACATAAGTCGCCCGCGGAACCTGACATCACGCATCGCGTATCGAGCCTTTCGATGCGCGACGCGTGATTCTCTTCGCGCCATCGGGCCCTCGAGCCGCCTCCTTGGAGACAGGCAACAGCCCTGGTCTTTTTTTCAACATCAACACACCTGCCAAGCACTACAGCAGGCACGACGGCGCCTCTTCCGTGAGGGTTTTGGTCACGACAGCTTGCACCACAGCCCCCGCATACGCCAAACGAGTGTGGTTATTTTTGTTTCTGGCCGCGTGGCCGGCACAACCTGCAAAGCGGCGAGGGGGGCCATCGACAATGTTCCCGAACGACGTTGCGCCAGGAATGCCGGAAAGCCGGTCGCAAGTAACCTGCCGCCGTCTCCTTGGTAGCTAAATCGGCAGGGCAGGAGAAGCGCTCAAACTTGAACAAGCTGCGGCGGAACCTGTGGATTACCCTGCAGGGTCCACGCCAAAATGAGGGAACGAGTCAACATCGGGCCGCAGCGAGGTGGCCGGAGGAGCGAGTAGGGGAGGAGGGATAATGAGGGAACGGGAGGAGAGCAGAGCCCGGGAAGGACCTTTAATGAGGCTCGCGCGTGCGTAGACCGACCTTGGTAGGCGGCGCTCGCACTGAAAAGTCCACGCGAGCAGAAGCGAAAGAAAGACGCGGGGGGGAGGAGGAGAGCATCAAAACATATTACATATCTGAAGGGGGGCGCAACAAAACCGGCCGGGGTCCTACCATGTAGGGTCGGGCGCGGCTGGGCGCGCACACCTGCGGTGCGGGCGATCTCGACAAAAACTGCAGCACGAAGAAAGAGAAAAAATCCGCCGACCCCAGAGGCGTGTGCGGCCTCGCTTGTGCACGCAGACTACTCCTACGCGACAGGGATCTCCACGCCTCCCACCGCGCCTGACCCTCGCCGGGACCCCCACCGAGCCTCCTGGGTCCCCAGGGCACAGGGTCTCGTGGGTTTGACGGAGTGCGCACTCAGCAAAATCCTCGCCGGGACCCCCACCACGCCTGACCCTCGCCGGGACCCCCACCGAGCCTCGTGGGCCCCCTGGGCACAGGGTTCTCGTGGGTTTTTTGAAAGACCCCCCACTCAGCAAAATCCTCGCCGGGACCCCCACCACGCCTGACCCTCGCCAGGACCTCCACCGAGCCTCCTGGGTCTTCTGGGCACAGGGTTCTCCTGGGTTTGACGGACCTTCCACTCAGCAAAATCCTCGCCGGACCTCCACCCCGCCTGACCGTCGCCGAGACCCCCTCCGAGCCTCGTGAATCCCCTGGGCCCAGGGTTCTCGTGGGTTTGAAGAACCTCCCACTCAGCAAAATCCTCGCCGGGACCCCGACCAACCCTGACCCTCGCCGGGACCACCACCCACCCCCCACTCGACAAGTTCTAGCCCAGAACCTACCCACGCTCCCCACCTGGCTCCTTCCTGGCCTGGCATTCTCACCCCCAGAGAACTCTGTTCTTGCGACCCCCCACTCGACGAATTCTGGCTCAGAACCTACCCACGCTCCCCACCTGGCCCCTTCCTGGCCTGGCATTCTCACTCCGAGAGAACTCGGTTCTTGGGACCCCCCACTCGACAAATCCTAGCCCTCAACCTACCCACGCCCCCCACCTGGCCCCTTCCTGGACTGGCATTCTCTCCCCGAGATAACTCTGTATTTGAGACCCCCCACTCGACAAATTCTGGCCCAGAACCTATCCACGCTCCCTACCTGGTTCCTTCACTCCGAGAGAACTCTGTTCTTGTGACCCCACACTCGACAGATTCTGGCCCAGAGCCTACCCACGCCCCTCACCTGGCCCCTCCCTGGTCTGCCATTCGCACCCCGGGGGAACTCTGTTCTTGGAGCCCCCCACTCGACAAATTCTGGCCCAGAACCTACCCGCGCTCCCCACCTGGCCCCTTCCTGGTCTGGCATTCTCACCCCGACAGCACTCTTTTCTTGGGACACTCCACTCGACAAATTCTGGCCCGGAACTTACCCGCGTTCCCCACCTTGCTCCTTCCTGGTCTAGCATTCTCACCCCGAGAGAACTCCGTTCTTGGGACCCCCCACTCGACAAATCCTGGCCCTGAACCTACCCACGCCCCCCCACCTGGCCTCTTCCTGGTCTGGCATTCTCACCCCGAGAGAACTCTGTTCTTGGGACCTCCCCCTCGACAAATTCTGGCCCAGAACCTACCCACGCCCTCCACCTGGCCCCTTCCTGGCCTGGCATTCTCACCCCGAGAGAACTCGGTTCTTGGACCCCCCCACTCGACAAATCCTAGCCCTCAACCTACCCACGCCCCCCACCTGGCCCCTTCCTGGCCTGGCATTCTCACCCCGAGATAACTCTGTATTTCAGCCCCCCCACTCGACAAATTCAGGCCCAGAACCTATCCACGCCCCCCACCTGGTTCCTTCACTCCGAGAGAACTCTGTTCTTGTGACCCCCCACTCGACAGATTCTGGCCCAGAACCTGCACACGCCCCTCACCTGGCCCCTCCCTGGTCTGCCAGTCTCACCCCGAGAGAACTCTGCTCTTGAGACCCCCCACTCGACAAATTCTGGCCCAGAACCTACCCGCGCCCCCCACCTGGCCCTTTCCTGGTCTGGCATTCCCACTCCGAGAGAACTCTGCTCTTGGGACCCCCCACTCGACAAATTCTGGCCAGACCCTACCCACGCCCGCCACCTGGGAACTCTGTTCTTGGGACCCCCTACTCGACAAATTCTGGCCCAGAACCTACCCACGCCCTCACCTGGTCTCTTCCTGGCCTGGCATTCTCATCCCGAGAGAACTCTGTTCTTGGGACTCCCCCACTCGACAAATTCTGGCCCATAACCTACCCACGCCCTTCACCTGGCCCCTTCCTGATCTGGAATTCTCACCCCGAGAGAACTCTGTTCTTGTGACCCCTCACTCGACAGATTCTGACCCAGAACCTACCCACGCCCCCCACCTGGCCCCTTCCTGGTCTGGCATTCTCACCCCGAGAGAAATCTGTTCTTGGAGCCCCCCACTCGACAAATTCTGGCCCAGAACCTCCCCACGCCCCC
>CAUYUJ010000113.1:0-29474 GCA_963575745.1 Prorocentrum cordatum | reverse complement strand
CTCACCGACCCTCGCGCCGACCAGCTCACTGACTCCCGCGCCGACCAACTCGCCGACCCGCGGGCCGACGACAGTCGACAACCAACATCCACCGGCTCGGCACTCCGACCTCCAGCATCCGACTTCCTACTCCCGCCTCCAGCTCGCCGACCAGCTCGCCCACCACTCCAGCGACGACCAACTCGAAGGCGGGGCAAGCCCGAAGGTGGAAACCGTGACAAGCCCGAGGGGGTATTCCGTGACAGGCTCGAGGGGGCATTCCGTGTCACACTGAACTCCTGCGCCGGCCAACTCACCGTCTCCCTCACCGACAGGCTCGCCGACCCCCGCGCCGACCATCGCCGACCAGCTCGCCCACTCGATCGCCAACCAACTGAGCGGAGCTGTGGACAGACGAAGCAATGAGGCACGTGAGGCATAGTGTTACATGGCATTGCGCTGCACGGTGTGTGAGGCAGAATGTAGCGTGACTCTGCACATACCGACTGTATTTTCAACAACTATGTTCGGTAAACTGTTGGTCCAATCCTCCCGCTATCAACAACTTGTTTCGGTAAGACTCTGGTCCAGACCTCCCGCTATAATTCGCCACCGAGTCGGGGTCGAAAGTGTCCCGAAATTCCTTCAACAGTTTTAACGCCGTGCTGCGGCCAAACCGTATGTATGCTGCGGGAATGCCCCGCGCGTTAGCAGTAGCATCGGCCACGCGGCAGGGACAAAGCATGTTCTGGCAGAGCGTTTCTGGAACATGATCAGATCATGCAGTGAGGACACGAGGCACGGCGCAAGCGTTGCGATCGAATCGGGGCACCCTGTCGAATCGGAACGCGCGTCGGATCGGAACGCATCGGATCGAATCGAAACTTGCGCACACATCGGCACGGAGTCGATCGGAATCTCGGCCAGCCCCCAAGTGGTCCCTGGACTCTGGGGAGCCGCCCTCGAGACCATTCACTCGTTGGCGAGCCGAGGCCGAGGCTCCCCGCTGCCCCGGGAGAGACTCGATGTATACACCACGTCGTTTGGTCGGCCAAGGAGCTCGGTGTATAGATGCGAGGCGGGGATTCATCCATAACTGCCGCCTGGGGGATCGATCTTCAGGGAACTCGGCGGGCGGTGGATATGGATATGTTTACCCCCGCCCCCAGGGCCCGAATATACTTCCGTACCCATTGCCAGCTGAGGCCCCCGAAGCTCGATCCCCCAGGCAGGGGTCATGGAGAAATCCCCGCCTCGGAATCGACGCCACAGCTCTCTAACCCATGGGACGCTGGAGCGTCTGTACACCGAATTCCTTCGCCGAGTTCCTGGGCTCCCTGGCCGACCAATCGACGTGGTGTACGGCGGGGTCGTGTCGTGTCGACCCAGGCGTTGGTTTTTCACACCGCGGGGATCGTTCAACCTTGAACGATCAGCCGCTTCCGAAAGGTCAGATCTTTCAACTTCGACCGATTCTGGGTCGCTGGCGGCGTTCAACGTTGAACGCCGGCGGCGGGGTCGCCGCCGGTTGGCACGACGAGAGCTTGCTGTATACCTCGAGCCGCTCCGATGCCCCCCGGAGGAGCCCGCGGTCCTGGGGCACTCTGGCGGGCGCCGCGCCAGCGCCGCGGGCGGCTGGCGACTGCGGCGGGGTGGGGCCTTCCGCGGGCGGCGCGCGGTCCAGATCACTTCGGGCGTATATTTTACCATTTGCGGTCGGGAACTTTGGGATAGCGTGTCGCCCCGGGAACGCTATGCCTCCAAAGCGGATAGCGTGTCGCTCCTCTCCGCGGGGCAGGAGGCTCAGGAAAGCTCGAGGGAAAGCTCGAGACTGTGATGCTTGGGGACCTGGAAAAGGACAGCGTGTCGCGCCGAAGCGTGGTGGGCCGGAACCGGCGGAGCGACACGCCATCCAGAAGTTCCCGACCATAGATCACTTCGGGTATACACGTTACCACTTACCTTCGATGCCAAATCCTGGGGTACGAACGGGTCGCTGTCGCCTTCCAGACGAACTCCGCATACGTATCCTGCCGTTGCAATGACACGCTGGTAAATGCTGCGCCGGAAAAGTTGGCTACGACCACGAGGGAAGCCGAGTACAGTAAGGAAAGGAACGCCATTGCGGCCCCGAGGAAAAGGCCCCCAAGCAGTGCGGTTACGGACAATGCGACGGCCTCGGAATCTCCGGAAACTTCAGCGCACAGTCCGTCACCACACGGTTCTGGGACCTCGGCGGCCGCAACCGCCTGAAACGTCCAAAAGCCTTGCGGTCGCCCCTAACCCCTGTTGGCTCACCACACGGTGTGGTCACCGCGCCGTTTGGGAGCCCGCATCAGCAACGGCTGGTTGCACGAGGAACGCTAGAAGCGCAGTCGCGGAAGGGCCTGTCGCATCCGAGCACAGATGCAGAGTTTGTGCGCCGAGCCCAATATAGTGGCCTGAGAGGCCATGCGATGGTGGCTGGAATGTTTTTGTTGGTGTTCAGCTGCTCCTGGGCGCCCGTTCGGTCGGCAAGGGAAGTAGACCACCAAGAGAAGCACGTCCAGAGTTGAAGATTTTATCATCGCCGCTACGCATCTGCCACTCAGCACATGCGACGGACAACACATTATGCGAATGTACCTATGCGGAGGTGTATTCTGCGGGGCATTATGCAGGCCTCGCACAACTTATTGCTGGCCTTCGTCCAACCGAGGGGAAGCTCCAAATTCTAGACGCTCCGCGTATCCCACCAGCCCATGCAGAAACGACGCCCAGGCGAGTAGATGGCCGTCCTGAAAGTTTTTTCGGCGTCTTGGGTGCCTCGGGGGGGCCTCTTTGGGCCGCTTGGGATCCTCTTGGGGGCTTCCCGGGGGCCTCTTGAGGGGGGTCTCTTGGGGCCATCTTGGGGCACTCTTGGGGCTTGGGGCTCGGTTGGTCCCTTCTTGGGGCACTCTTTGGGGCCCTCTTGGACGATGTCGGTCAACGACAGGGGGTTCCTCAATTACGCACCCCCCTTAGGAACACCCAGAATCGCCTCCTGGACCCATATTGGAGCGTTCTTGGGGCGCTCGTGGGCGCGCTTGGGCCCGTCTTGGGGCTCTCTTGGTCCCTTATTGGACCCCTGTTGGGCCATCTTGGAGCGATGTTGAGGCATCGGGCGGGCATCGGAAACGCAAAAGCGATAACGCCAAAAACAATGATTTCCCCAATTGGTTTTGAAGCATGTTGGCCTGGTCGGGGCGTCATTGGGAAGCACTTAGACCCGTCTTGGAGCGGTCTTGGAGCGTCTTGGAGCATCTTCGGAGCTATATCGAGGCACCTCGCGCTATCTTGAGCCATCTTCGACGCTATCTTGGGCTGCTCTGAGGCCCTCATGGAGCCATCTTGGACGCTCTAACTACCCGCGCCCCCCCCCCGTCCAGGTCCAGGGGAGGGGGTAGGGGGAGGGGTGCAGAACCCCTCCCCGCCCGCAAGCCGTCTCGCTCACTCCCACCCGCCCTCCCAACACATACGTAGCACCCGAGTCTGGCCCGAGCCTGAGCATATTCAGCAACCGTTTTTGGATGGGCAGCTACTGGGGGCCAATCCGCCGCCACCGCCGCCGCCTCTGCCGCCGCCGCCGCCGCCGCCGCCACCGCTGCCCGCCAGCCGCCGCCTTGCCGCCGCCGCTGCCCCGCCGACGCCGCCTGCCGCCGCACCGCCCCGCCGCCGCCGCTGCCGCCAACCAGCCGCCGCCGCCGTCGCCAACGCCCCCCGCTGCCAAACCGCCGCCGCGCGCGCCTCCTGCGCCACCGCCACGCGCCCCGCCGCCGCCGCCGCACGCCGCCGCCGCCGCCGCAGCCGCCGCCGCCGCAGCCGCAGCCGCCGCAACCGCCGCCGCCGCCCGCCACCCGCCGCCGCCGCCGCCGCCCGCCGCCGCCGCCGCCGCCAATTGTACTATGTATGGTTTTGTGATTTGACAGGGTTTGTGGCCTCGGGCTGTGCTTTGGTTTTTGTGGCCTTTGTGTCTCGTCCGTTTTCGGCGCAGGAGCCGCCGCACGCCACCGCCCGCCGCCTCTGCCGCCGCCGCCGGCCGCCGCCTGCCGCGCCGCCCGCCCCGCCGCCGCCCGCCGCCGCTGCCGCCCACCGCCGCCGCCGCCGCGCAGCCCGCCGGCCCCCCGCCGCCAAACCGCCGACTGACCGCCGCAGCCGATGCCGCCGCAGCCGCCGCCGCCGCCCCGCCGCCGCCGCCGCCGCCGCCGCAGCCGCAGCCGCCGCAGCCGCAGCCACCGCCGCCGCAGCCGCCGCAGCCGCCGCCGCCGCCAAGTGTACCCTGCACTGTTTTTTGACAGGGATGGTGCGGGGGGGGGCGCATCGGGTTGGCTGCGCATGTTCCGAATTTGGAGGCAGAGTGTGGTTTGTATTGTTTGTTACAAAAGGATGGTGGGGGGGTGTTGTCATGGACCCTGGTTGGCCCCCAGTCGCCTGGGGGAGGGGGTGTTTATTAATAGGGAACAATGATAAACCCCTCCCCGAAGGGGAAAAAGGAGGGGTGGAAGGAGGGGGGGACCCGGCCTCCCGGTTCTGGGGTGCCTATGTCGTGGTGAGGAGTGCGACACTGCTTGCGCGGGGCGGGGGCGATGGGAGCCGGAGGGTGAGGAGGCAGAGTGTGGCTTGCATGGCTTTTTACAAGGAATGGTGGGGGGGGGGTCGTCATGGACCCTGGTTGGCCCCCAGTCGCCTGGGGGAGGGGGTGTTTATTAATAGGGAACAATGATAAACCCCTCCCCGAAGGGGAAGAGGGAGGGGTGGAAGAGGAAAGGCCCTAAACCACCGACGCCAAGAGGGCAGGTGGGATTCCGCTCAAATATGTATACTTGGTAGAGATCCTCACCCTTACGACGACACGCGTAGGAGTTAAGTCGCTCCGATATGATGGAACTCTGTCGATCCTGTCAAGCGCATGGGATTGTAAGCGCGTGTTCGTGTCGTAATGCATCTGCTCGGTGGGGGGCCATGACCAAGGGCCGTGACCCAGTGCCAGCGACAGCTGGAACCCCCAGTGAGAAGCCAGCTCATCTGTGGTCATCCGCCCCCCCAGTCACGGGCTCGGCAGACCCCGCGAACAGCCCACCATGCCACTGTCGCGGAATCTTGCACGTCTGACGTGGAATGAGCCGCGGTGTTCTTGAGCCGCTGTGGCGGCTGAGGAGGAAGAGAAGGAGGAGGAAAAGGAAGAGGAGCACCCGTATATCCACACTAGAACCACGCGCGCGCTTCGCGCGCGCTTAGGTTCTGTCGAGTCACAGACCCAGGAATCGTTGTGAGAAGAAATTGGGGACGCGAAGTCGAAGCCAATCTGGCGGCCCCTATCGGGCAAACATTGGCAATCTGGCGGGGGAGCCAGCGAGGTAACAGACTGGCGAGCAAGTAGAAATCTCCAACCTGGCCACGCCAGAGTGGCCCTGGATCCCAAGGCGATCTGTTAGTCTGGCCTTCGGCTACCCAGGAGAAGGGCGAGACTCCCTCCTTCTCCTCCCTCCTCCCTCCTCCCTCCTTCTCCTCCTCCTGCTCCTCCTCCTCCTCCTCCGCCTCCTCCTCCTCCTCCTCCTTCTCCTGCTGCTCCTCCTCCGGGTGAATTGGATACATTGGGGGACCATTTGAGCGAACCGTTATTTCCACGACCGAAGCTGAGTCCACAGGACTCCCCGGGAAGCTTCGGCGGCGTCCACAGCACCCTTCCTCCTCCTTCTCCTGCTCCTCCTCTTCCTCCTCCTCCTCCCTCTCCTTCTCCTCCTCTTCCTCCTCCTCCCTCTCCTCCTCCTCCTCCTCCTCCTCCTCCTCCTCCTCCTCCTCCTCCTCCTCCTCCTCCTCCTCCTCGTCTTCCTCCTCGTCTTCCTCCTCGTCTTCCTCCTCATCCTCGTCTTTTCCCGAGCGATACAATAACAACTTGCGTGGAACCCCTCTCGGGCCCATCTTGGGGCTCTCTTGGGCCGCCTTTGGAGCCTCTTGGGGCGTCCTGGGTCTCTCGTGGGGGCTTCTTGGAGCTCTCTTGGCGCCTCCTGGAGCCTCTTGGGGCCGAAAGCTCGGAATTCTACAGTGGCTTTCTCCCTCTGGGACCCCTCTCGGGCACGCCTTGGGGCTCTCTTAGGCCATTTTGGAGTCCAATTTTGCCGTCCTGGGCGCCTCGTGAACCGTCTTGGAACTCTCTTGGGGGCCACCTAGGCCGTCTTGGGAGCCTCTTCGGACGTGTTGGACGCGGTGAAAACCCAACAGGCGACCATGCGAAAAGTGTACGTTTTCCCATAGGAATGGCACCATTTTTGCTTCTTGAACCTCTCTTGGGGTGCCTCTCGGAACGTCTGGGGCTGATTTTGGAAGCCTTTTGGCGCCTCTGGGCGGCGTTTTGGAGCCTCCTGGGATGTGTTGGGCCGGAAGCTCGGAATTCGAGAGTGGCTTTCTCCTTCTGGGACCCCTCTCGAAGTCGTCTTGGGGTTCTCTTGGGCCGTCTTGGGGCCGTCCTGAGCCACTCGTGCGCAGCCTTGGAGCGCTCCCGGAGGCCTCCGAGGCCGTCTTGGAGGCCTCTTGGGCCGTCTTGGACGCGGTGAAAGCCAAGATGCGAACATGCGAAAAATATACGTTTTCCCATAGGAATGGCACGATTTTTGTTTCTTGGACCTCTCTTGGGGTGCCTCTCGGAACGTCTTGGGCTGATTTTGGAAGCCTTTTGGCGCCTCTGGGCGGCGTTTTGGCGCCTCCTGGGATATGTTGGGCCGGAAGCTCGGAATTCGAGAGTGGCTTTCTCCTTCTGGGACCCCTCTCGAAGTCGTCTTGGGGTTCTCTTGGGCCGTCTTGGGGCCGTCCTGAGCCACTCGTGCGCAGCCTTGGAGCGCTCCCGGAGGCCTCCTAGGCCGTCTTGGAGGCCTCTTGGGCCGTCTTGGACGCGGTGAAAGGCCAAGATGCGAACATGCGAAAAATATACGTTTTCCAATAGGAATGGCACGATTTTTGTTTCTTGGACCTCTCTTGGGGTGCCTCTCGGAACGTCTTGGGGTGCTTTTGGGAGCCTTTTGGCGCCTCTTGGCGGCATTTTGGCGCCTCCTGGAGCCTCTTGGGCCGGAAGCTCGGAATTCGAGGTTGGCTTTCTCCGTCTGGGACCCCTCTCGAACTCGTCTTGGGGCTCTCTTGGGCCGTCTTGGGGCCGTCCTGAGCCACTCGTGCGCAGCCTTGGAGCGCTCCCGGAGGCCTCCTAGGCCGTCTTGGAGGCCTCTTGGGCCGTCTTGGACGCGGTGAAAGCCCAAGATGCGAACATGCGAAAAATATACGTTTTCCCATAGGAATGGCACGATTTTTGCTTCTTGGGCCTCTCTTGGGCTGCCTCTCGGAGCGTCTTGGAGGCTTCTGGGACCGTCTTGGTGTCATGACAGGCGTCTTGGAAGGCATCCGGAGCCAAGTCGCAGGGAAGGGGGCAGGGGGAAGAAGGCCAGAGAGCGCTGAAGGATACAAATACTGGAACCCTCTTGTGATTTTGTGGGGGGCCTCGTCCGGCCGCTCGCTGGGAGTTTGACGTAGCTTCTCGGGAGCCTCTGAACCTGTCGGGGGCCTCCTGGAAGCAGGTTCGAAGCATTTTGGGGGCCGATTTGGGGCTTCTCGGGGCCTCCTTTGGGCCTCTTGGAGGTCTCCTGGGGCCTCTTGAGGGGCCTCCTTGGGGCCTCCTGGCGGCCTCTTGGGGCGGAAGGCTCGAGCTTGCGGTTCGTGGTCCCCCTCTGGGCCCCCTCTTGGGCCCGTCTTGGGGCCCTCTTGGGCCATCTTGGGCGCCTCTTGGGCCGTCTTGGGGCCCTCTTGGGCTGTCCTGGGGCCCTCTTGGAAGCTTCTTGGGCCGTCTTGGGGCGGTCTTGGGCGCCTCTTGGGCCGTCTTGGACGCGGCGAAAGCCCAAGAGGCGAGCATGCGAAAAATAGTTATACGTTTTCCCATAGGAATGGCACGATTTTTGCTTCTTGGGCCTCTCTTGGGCTGCCTCTCGGAGCGTCTTGGAGGCTTCTGGGACCTTCTTGGTGTCATGACAGGCGTCTTGGAAGGCATCTGGAGCCATCGGAGCGCGTTCCGAAGCCGCCTGCGAACGATCTTGGACGGCGTCCGGCGCTCCGACGAGCCCCCAGGCTCCCCGGGGCCCACATTTGTGGTCGAGGTCCCGGCCCCGGGCCCCCGGACCCGGTGCGCCGTTATATGTATAAGCGCTGGTAACTACGGCCGCCGCGGAGCGCAAGAGCGATCAGTAGCACTTGATGCTGAAAGTACGGTCTGGAGGGGATCTCCCCTGCGCCGCCTGGACAGGGCGCTGGGGCCTCTGTCAGCGCGCCAGCTGGAACGAAAAGAAACGACCTGGGTCCAGTGACCTTCAGTCGCCCCCAGGCCACCCACGGCGGTCACCGTGATAGGAGGCGCTCCCCAAAGCGGATCCCTGACAATCCCATGACACTGAAAGCTTAGTGTGCCGGAGGAACAGAACGTGCCCGAAGAAGTCAAGTTCAACTGAGAAGCACTGCGACTGCTGCTGCTACTGCTGGAGGCGCTTCCGCCCAGCCTCCTTCTGCCACCGTCGTTACTGCTGCTGCCCTCCTCGCGGGAACCCCGCTCAAAGAAAGTGGTGCCTCTGTCAGTAGGCGGATGGCGAGACGAGGCGCGCTTGCTCCAGCAACTTCGTGCACCGCTCCCGCCATCTTCGCGCGGCCCAGCTGCATCTTCTAGCGACGATGCAGCGGGGGCTTCGTTGCGACCCTGACGGCGTCCACAAAGGAACTGGCCTCCCGGAGAGTCAGCGCCCTGCCCTTCGCAGAGGGCATTAACGGAGTCCAATCCTGTAAAGGTAGTAACGGGCGACGATCAAACCAAACTGCTGGTCCCTCAGCCCCAGGGCGACTGCAACGCCGAGGGGAGAGGAGACCGCAGGGCTCTGAAAGCCCCAGACAAAGAACATACGCGGGCAGTTCAACAAATAATGCTGATCTGTGTCTGGCTCACTTGGACATCCGATGACACAGCCGCCCGTGCGCTGCACGCGGCCTCCTTCGCACCACCCTCCGAAACCGGATCGCGCAAAAATGAAAGGCCAAGCCGAGGGGGCCTGATTCAGCGACTTGCGAAAACCAGCCTGGTCATCATTGGAGAGACAGAACTGGACCAGAAAGTGTTTCTTGACTCGCTAAAAGAGGACACTGTCGAGCGGGGCGGCGAACGTTTTTTTTTTTCCGGCCAGCAACCTGCGCCTGTCACCGGTTTCCGCAGGCGGTCGTTCAGGCCCGGCGGAGGAAAAACAACAACAACCACATCTTGTTGCACCGATTCGGGATCACGAAGGAGGAGGAGCAGGAGGAAGAGGAGGAGGAGGAAGAGGAAGAAGAGGAAAATCATTGGCCGCGGAGGCCGTCGGCCGACTGCCTGTCAGTCTGAGCGCCCGCATGACCACTGGACGCGAACGTCTTACTGGACGCGCGAACGAACGGCCCCTGCCACTTCGGCCGCCCCCCGCCGACCGGGGAGTCGGCAGCAGGCTGCTCGGCTCGGAAAAGAAGTCGAGCGACTCCTTCCCCCGCGCGCGAAGCAGGGGGTCCGACGGGACGCCAATCGACGCCCCCTCAAGATCGCCAGCGATCGACGGCGATTCCCAGCGGGGCGGCGCAAGCTTGGGAGAGAACCGCAGTTCAACCTCCCCCCACTCCCGAACACTCGTTCTGAGCCTGGCCAAAGCCTGAGGCCAGGTCGCGCGGGAGATCGATCCCGCTCTCATGAGCGCACCAGAGCCCGTGGTTTAGGGTGGCTACTTTGGGCATCAATCGTGCCCTAGGAGAACCCGTTAGGGTTCTGTTCATGTCAAACAAATGTGACGCCCCCTACGGGGCTAGCATTGGGGGGCCAGGGCCAAGCGGCCTAAGCGTTGTGGATGTAGAATCCGTGGTGATTTCACTCTGACGTTTGTCAGCATGCGACGCCCCCCTGGGGGGGCTAGCATTGGGGGGTAGAGAATAATGGTCGATGTGCTTGTTCCCTATAGAGGCCTTTATTCCAAGGAAACCGCCTTACGGATTCTGCTCTAACATGCGCTTTCAGCGCCTGAGGGTGCATTTTGAGAAAGGCGGCCTGGATTGTCCAAAGAAACCGCCTCTTTTCCAAAGAAACAGCCTTCGGTTTCTGACGGGGTGTGGGTTAGGGGTTGTGAACCCTAAGCCCTAAACCCTAAACCCAAACCATGGAAAGGAGGCTCTCAGGCTGCACGCAGCCCCACCCGCCCAACTGGAACCAGCTCCCCGCCGAAACAGCCCGAAATGCGCCCTGGAGGCCTGGGCCAAGAGCCCTCCTTTAAATCTGGGATTCTTTCCGCGACACGCGCTGCTTATAGCCGAGAGCGGTGGCAGCGCGTTCCTGTCACAGCTTCGCCGATGCAGAACGGGGCGCGCCGCGCGCGGCAAGCGAGGAATCCCCATCGGACGCTTTCGCAACAGGGGCCTCCCAAACGTCTTCCGGCGCGGCCCTGGGGCCGAAGGCGCAGCCGAGGTGCAAATCCTTCCCACTCTGAATCTGCAGCAGAAAGGGCGGCAGGCATGTCCGAGGTGGCGCTATCCGACAGCTGGGCCCATAGCGGGACCGCTACACATCTCCGAGCTTTGAGAACTAACTGCGCGAGCCTGACCGCGAGTCTGCAGATTCTTCCGAAATGATGCAAGGCTCGCTCACGCCACGAAGCTACGCCTATATCATCAGCGCGTGCACGCGCTATGCCGCGCGGCTCCGTGGCGATATGTAGCTCCATATCTCCGAGGAGGGGGATCAGCGCGCAAAACGAACCAGCTGCCTGAGAGAGGGCGCCCCTGCAGGACACCAGAGACAAGCCAGAACAGGAAAACCGAGACACCGCCCGAGGCGGAGTGACAAGGATCGAGGCTACATAAGACATTAACAGCACGCTTGAAGCCTTCGGGCAACGGGGCAACATTCATCGACTCCTACCGCGCAGATGGAAAGGCTTGCGCGAAGTCGGAAGCCCAAAGAAAAGGAACGTGTCTGGGACTACCTTGGGCCTTGACGCTGGCCTCTCTCGCGAGCAAGCCGAGACAAGCTATGTCACGTCAAAAGTCACCCCCCAGGGATGGCCCTGAGGGGTCTTTGGGGGCCTCTTGGGGGTCTCTTGGGGGCCTCGTGGGGGCATCCTGGGAGCCTCTTGGGGCATCCTGGCCACCTCTTGGGGCCCTCTCGGGGCACCCTTGGGAGCCCTTGAGGGAGGGCGGCCAGCCCTCGGAGGGCACGATCGATGGCCCCATCGATGACCGCGGCCGCCGTCTTGTCTGCTAAGTCTTGAAGCCATGGGGCGAACCCCCACTCCAGAGCGAGTGGCCCCGTCGAGAACGGGATCATCCTTAGCAGTCGGCTTCGGGATGGAAACCTGCAAGCAACGAAACGCTGAAAAATGGAGGGAACGAGGCTGCCCGCAAGAGCACGCAGCAATGCTCGGCGAAGAATCCGGGGCCCTCGCCCGCGCATCCAGCGCGCGAATGAGGACGAGGCCCGCTCGAGGCACCCAGGGGTAGGGCGCAAGGAAGTGGGGGGGGCGCGAGAGTCCTGGGAGCCTTAGGCAAACTCCTTCGCGCGCCGCTCAGGCCCGGCAGGAAGCGGGGGCCATTTTCCTAAGATGGGGGCCCAATGGCGGCTCAGCTCCCCGGCGATACTCTCGGGAGGAGAGACAATGCCGTCCCCCCCCGGCGCCGCCACCGCCCCCGTCCTCCCGCGCAGCCGCCAGAAATTCATCAATCCCAGAATTTCACTGCGGTCGAGCTTTCCTCGCGAGAGCTTTCTCCGAGCTTGAATCATTGATTGCGTGCCTGGGCGCGTCTCTCGCTGGGCCTCTGCCTCGATCGCCTCTCGCATCTTCATTTTCTCCTACTGCTGGAAGGAAGAGTGGGGGGCTTGAAACCTGCGCCCAACATCAGGACGCTGCCGACAGGGCAAATGCCGATGTGCCCCCGCGCCCACGGGTGCCTAGCAAGCAGAGCCCTGGCGAGCGTCGCACCCTGTCCGGCCACATGCCTGGCAATGGAACGCGCAGTTATTACGCGAGACATGGCTGGACGGGGCTGGGCGACATGGTGGAGCCCCCTGCACGCGCGCCCCACAGCTCGCCTGCGTCCATCGCCAAGCACGAGGGCCACGCGGGGGATCGCGCCCAAAGAAGTCGATCGGGGCCCCACGTTCACTGGCAAGCTTTTCAAAGAGCGGGCGAGTTACAATATGCCGAAGACTGCGGCGCGGACGGAGCTCCCCGAGAGCCCCGGGTCGCCCCGCGTCGCGACCGCGGCTGGGGCGTGGTCGCTGACCCCAGGCAAGAGCACCCCATGGGTTCACAGCGCCTAGAAAACGACGGATAAGCTTCGCGCAGGAGCTACGGGGGGGTCGCAACAAAGCACCTGTCAACGCGGGCCTCTGTCTGGGCCCCCCGGCGCCAGCAAGTAAGGCTGGCATCAGTGAGTTCAGTGCGCACCTTCCAAATCTGAGAGTGGTGCCGATCTCCAGCTCTGGCGCCCCATCTCCCGCTATGTTTTAGCCCCCAATGTTACGCGAGGGCGCGCCTAATTGGCGAGGCTTTGTCAAAGGCAACTTGGGACAACGTGTTCCTCTGAACCTCCCCGAGCGAGGAGGCAGGGATGTCACAATTATGGATGTCCCTGTTGTGGACGTCAACATCGCGAGACTCTATGCGGAGATGAAAAACGTGGCCAACTACAACCTCTTCATTCTCAATATTACAAGACCGCTCCGCGGCCTCGGGCCAGAGTGCCCCCGCTGTTTTGGATCCTGGAGGATGCGAAGCAACAGCTTGATGAGGTCAACCTTCACGCGGGCAAGCTTCTTCGACCGCTGGCTGATCGCCGCGGGTCTCTCACAAGCAACCTAGCTCAGAACCTTCGGACGGCGTCGCAGAGCGTCGGGATCATAATGACGCATTGCTCTGGTGTTTCGCGTGGCGGACTCGGCAGATGTCCCACCCGTCCAAGTGCTACCCGGGCCACTGGGCCTGACGCGGGGCGAAGGCTTCCTTTCCTGAGGCCTTGACCCCCGAGACGTTGAATCCCATGTCTGAAATGCCACTGCGTTTGGACTCGTAGTGTCTCGTGAAGCCACCTGCTTCGCGACCGGCTCCCATTGGTATGTGAGGGCATCAGCTTCCCAGTCGACGGTGATCGGGTACTGCAACTGATTGAATCGACGGCCCATGGCGCGCAAAGTCTGACATTTTTTCCAGCTGGCGAAGACGTCGATCCTTCGGCCGCCAGGGCCGAGACCTGGAGCTCACGTCTGTTGCCAGCACTTTCCCTGAGAAGAGACTCACAGTTACGCGTGCTAGTTTGGATCGTGGCAGACGTTGGACTAACCATGCGCAAGACGAAGCTCCTCCCGAGCTGCGGGCCCTCGAGGACGACCTGCTCACCGAGGGCGTATCTACGTTCGCAAAAACACTCCTTGGCACTGTCGGCAATCTGACTGGGCGCAACCTCCTCTCGCGCGCCAGCCGTGAAGATGTTGGAGAGAGCGTGATCCACCGCCGCTGTACCGTGAAAAATTCCCCCCCCTCTTCCTCCGTAACCCAGGCCCCCCCTTCCGAAAATCCCCCCCTGTTGGACCCCCCCCTTCCCCCCTGGCAAACGTCCCCCCCTAACCCCCCCCTTCCTCCGGAAAACCGGCGGGGGTCACTACCAGTCCGAAGCCCCCCCCCCTCCGGAAAACCAGGTGTGGTCACTACAGGTTCGAGCCCCCCCTCTCCGGAAAACCGGGGGGGTCACTACCGGTCCGAAGCCCCTCCCCCCGCCCTGAAAACCGGGGGGGGGTCACTACCAATTCGAACCCCCCCCCCAAGAAAACCGGGGGGGGTCACTACCGGTTCGAACCCCTCCCTCCCCCCCCACGCTCACCGCCGGCAACCGACTCCCGGGTCCCTACCACCGTCCGCGCTGTCCCCACCACCACTGTCCTCACCACCACTGCCCCCACTGTTCCCACCACCGTCCCCACTGTCCCCACCAGTGCCCCCACCACTGTCGCACTGTTCCCACTGTTCCCACTGCCCCCACTACTGTTCCCACCACGGCCCCACTCTCTCCACTTTCCCCACGGCCCCAACCACTGTCCCACTGTCCCCACTATCCCACTGTCCCACTGTCCCCACCGCTGTCCCACTGAGCTGTCCCACTATTCCCACCACTGTCCCCACCACTGTCCCCACTGTGCCTCTGTCCCATTGTCCCACCGCCGTCCTCGCCACCGCCCTTACCACTGTCCCCACCACCACTGTCCCCACCACCCACCACTGTCCCACTGTCCCCGCCACATTACCACTGTCCCCACACCACTGTCCCCACCACCACCGCCCCCACCACTGTCCCACAATCCCCACCAGTGTCCCACTGTCACCACTGTTCCCACCACTGTCCCCGCTGTCCCCGCCAGTGCCCCCACCAAGGTCTCATTGTCCCCACTCTCCCCACCATTGTCCCACCACGGTCCCACTCTCCCCACTTTTCCCACAATCCCCACCACATTACCACTGTCCCCTCTGTGCCCACCACTGTCCCACTGTCCCCGCCGCTGTTTCACTGTGCTGTTTCACCGTCCCAACTGTCCCCACCACTCTCCCACTGTCCCCGCTGTCCCCACCACTCCCCCCACTGTACTACTGTCCCACCACTGTCCTCACCACCGCCTTCACCACTGTCCCCACCACTACCGTCCCCCACTGTGCCCACCACTGTCCCACAGTCCCCGCCGCTGTCCCACTGTGCTTTTCCACCGTCCCCACTGTCCCCACTACTGTCCCACTGTCCCCACTGTCCCCACCACTCCCCCCACTGTACTACTGTCCCACCACTGTCCTCACCACCGCCTTCACCACTGTCCCCACCACTACCGTCCCACCGCTGTACCCACCACTGTCCCACTGTCCCCGCCGCTGTCCCACTGTGCTGTCCCACCGTTCCCACTGTTCCCACCACTGTCCCACTGTCCCCACTGTCCCCATCGCTCTCCCCACGGTACTACTGTCCCACCACTGTCCTCACCACCGCCTTCACCACTGTCCCCACCACTACCGTCCCCAACACTGTCCCCCTCACCACTGTCCCCACCACCACCGGCCCCACCACTGTCCGCACTACTGTCCCACTGTTCCCGCACCACTGTCCCCACCACCACCGTTCCCACTACTGTCCGAGTATCCCCACCATTGTCCAACTGTCCCGAGGAGCGGGAATCGTTTGCTGGCAGCGAAGGGGGGGGTTCGAACCGGTAGTGACCCTCCCCTGGTTTTCGTGATGGACTTGGGGGGGGGAGGGGTTCGAAGCGGTAGTGACCCCCCCCCGGTTTTCGAGGGGGGGCGACGGGTTGGGAACCCCCAGTGACCCCCCCCCGGTTTGCCGCCAGCAGCGGTAGAACACGCTCTTTCAGGTGTTGCCATCGATCTCCCGATCCCACTCAGCTGTGCGTTCAACTGCCTCTCTGGGCGGGATGTGTTTGGCGAGCTCAAGTTCTTTTCCCACTCAACCTAGCCAGTCGCACATTTGCTTTGAACGATTTCCATTGCATCAAATTTGATATTTGTTTCAGAAAAAAGATTCCAACAGCTCTTTGAAGCGCGTATGAACCATGAAACCGAATATGGCAAACGTAGGACCTGTGGCGGACTTGAGAACAAGGAACAAGCGTCTCTTCAAGCTTTGAACGCATGACTCAGGCATCTGATCCATGCATTTAACCCTAAGCTCCTCGAACGGTGAAGGATACGTCTCTTCTACCGACGACCGCATGCTGCCCATGGCCCACGAATCCACACTACGAGCCTGAGCTTCGCCACTCCCACGACCAGGCGACGGACCAGCAAGAGAGGTTCCACCAGCAACTGGTGTAAGAAGGACAGCATCAATGGCAAGTGAAGTCGGCTTCACCTCGAGCCCTGGCAACTTCGCCAGCTTCCTGGGACGGAACAATAGCAATGCTGTCGAAAAGGGTTCGTTGCCAGCCATAGCAGCATCATCAGACGAGCAGGTGGAAGACCATCATCACCTTGTTCACACCCACGCTCGCGACCTCAGGGCCCTCCCCGTCGAGACCGAAAGGCCCAGACACACGGCCACCTCCTCCTGACGGACGGCGGCGACGGCGATCACGTTCAGACTGCTTGACTTCCTTTTCTTGTTGCGACCAGGAGCGCCATTGTTCGACGCAGGCATGCCATGACGATCGCCCCAAGAGGAACTGGAAGCGCAACAGTTTACCCGCTGGCGCGGCTGCCAGCTGAGCAGGTGCGAGGAAGAAACAGGCAGGGGTGCCCAAATCCCCACGCGAATTCACGTTGCCAAGCTGAACAGCCTTACCTGGCACGGAACGTAAGTCTCCCCTGTTCCCAGGAAGAACCATCATCTTGATCCAAAACGGCTACGGAAGCACCACCAGACCGAAACGAGTGCGCAGAGCAGCAGCAGAGACACAGAACGAGCCAGAAAAAAGACGAGCACGCGCAACTCGACGGGATCGGAAAATAGCCCAGAACGAGCTATCTGAGACGAAGCCAAAAACAGGCATCGTCCGTAGAGAGAAGTGGACAGGGGTCCCTCCGCCAGTCCCCGAGATGGGGTCCTTACCTGCCTCGAGGGACTTTAGATAGGTGGCGTCCTTACTGGATGCCATGTCCTCGCAATGGCCCCGGAGCCGCGAACGCGGGGCCGTCGGCTGGGCCCGCGCGCCGCGCCGAAGGCAGAATGCAAGGGTGGCTCCAGCAAGGCGGACCTGGTGTCCCCGAGCGCTACTAGGCCCAACAGGGCCTTGAGCGGGAAGGGAGACATCAAGGAGAACAGCATCACGCGCGGCCCAAGACAGCCCCCGCAGCGAACCCCCAGAGGTCCGAGCCCTCTTGCAGGGCGGAGGCCCACAACGGCCGCCAGGGGGGAAGGCCCAGAGGGGCCGACGGCGAGGGGCGGGGGGCCTTCGGGCGCGGCCCACCAGAGGATCAGTCCTCCATGGCGTCCCCCCACGTCCTGGTACGCGAGTGGTGGGGAGGAGGAGGAGGAGGAGGAGGAGGAGGAGGAGGAGGAGGAGGAGGAGGAGGAGGAGGAGGAGGAGGAGGAGGAGGAGGAGGTGGAGGTGGAGGAGGAGGAGGAGGAGGAGGAGGAGGAGCAGAAGGATGAGGAAGGACAGCGGCTGCGGAACGGGTGGGCAGCCTCTTGCGGACGGCGTGTGCACGCCCGCCGTGGGCGCCGCGTCGGGGCCAGGCGGGGTGCTCCCGAGAGTCTCGCAGAGCTCCTGCGGCCACGGGCGGAAAAACATAAGAATGGTTTGCCCCCTGCTCCTCCTTTTGCTCCTCCTCTTGCTCCTCCTCATCCTCCTCCTCCTCCTCCTCCTCATCATCATCATCATCATCAGCATCATCATCATCATCATCATCATCATCATCATCATCATCATCATCATCATCATCATCATCATCATCATCATCATCATCATCATCATCATCATCAGCATCATCATCATCATCAGCATCAGCATCATCATCATCATCATCATCATCATCATCATCATCATCACCACCATCATCATCATCATCATCATCATCATCAACCTCATCAACCTCATCATCATCGTCAGCACCAGCATCAGCATCATCATCAGCATCATCATCATCTTTATCCTCCTCCTCTTTTTGCCTCCGCGTGTCGCACCGCCGGCGCAGACTGGTGCAGACCGGTGCAGTCGGGGCCGCTCGCAAGCGGTCGAGCTCTCAGGTGGACGCCTAGAGCGTGCCGATGGGGCGTGCTATACATCTACGACGCAGGCGCAGTGGAGCGGCGCGCAAAGGCACTTGCGGGGGCACCCGGCCCAACGGCAACGGGGGGCGAACCCGGAGAGGGAGGGAAAGGGCGAAGCCAGGAGCGGGACGAAACCGAAGCGAAGCAGGGACGAAGGAGGAGGAGCCAGCCGGCGGGAAAGAAGGATAACTGAAAAAGAGGGAGGGCAAACAACAGGGAGGGGAGAGAGAAGGCGAGGACGCAGCAGAACCCGAACGGAAGCGAGCGAGACGACCGACCATGGGCAAGGGCGACAGCACGACACGACACCATCCTCCCCTCCTCCTCCTCCTCCGCCTCCTCCTCCTCCTCCTCCTCCTCCTCCTCCTCCTCCTCCTCCTCTATTCCCTCCTGCTGCTGCTGCTGCTGCTCCTCCTCCTCTCTCCATCCTCCCCGTCCCCCCTCGCTCCCCCCCTTCTTGTTCCCCCCTCCCTGTCTGTCACCCTCCCTCACTTCCCTTTCACCCGAAAACTGAGGCCCGCGCTCCTCCTCGCACTCCTCTTCTCACTTCTTCTGTCGCAGGCTCCATAATCGCGCGAGTCAGTCAAATAATTTCGGCTGCTGCTGACAGCTAATTGGGCACATAGAAAGAAATTATCCCAGTGCGACCCTGCCTAGGAGTTGGAGCCTCTAGGAAAGCAACATTAGTAGGAGCGGTAAACGCCGTCCTCCTCCTTCTCCTCATCGTCGTAGTTGTAGCAGTACAACGTAGCATAGCATAGCTGTAGCATAGCATAGCGCAGCAACATGCTGTGCTGCGCTATGCTATGCTAAGCTATGTTATGCTATGTTATGCTATGATATGCTATGCTATGCTATACTGCGCAATGCTATGCTGGGCTATGCTATGCTATGCTATGCTATGCTATGCTATGCTATGCTGCGCTATGCTATGCTGCGCTATGCTATGCTATGCTATGCTATGCTATGCTATGCTATGCTTTTGCTTTTGCTTTTGCTTTTGCTTTTGCTTTGCCTTCGCTTTTGCTTGGCACCCAGGGAGCGCAACTGGGGGAACCGCGCGTTTGCTTTTACCTTTGCTGTTGCTTTTGCTTGGCTCCCAGGGGACTGGGGGAACCGCCCGGGGCGGTTTGCACTGCCCAGCCCTTTTAAGCCAAGCAAGCAAGAATCCTTCTAGGCAGAGCCTAGGTAGGGAAATAGATGAAGGTGACGGCCGCGGAGGGCAGCCCAGGCTTCGTCGAGAAGGTGCGAAGTGGAACGTCCAGATGCGTCCAGGACGAGGGCTGCGCCAGGGTGTGGGGATCCGAGTAAGCCCGATCAAAGCCAGCGCAAGACAAGACAAGGAGGTGGGATTCATGTATGAAATCAACTGGGACCGAAGAACTCGAAAGGTTGTTAGCACATTCTGCCGTGACAGCCGTGCCAAACGTGGCCGGAACGCCTGCGGCGGGTACTGGAGCCAAAAGGGTGGTGCTCGGCAAGGGCTGGCATTTGGGCTGTTCGGCGTAGTGCTCAGGCCCAGTGGCGGCCTGCCAGCAGAAAGGAGCCGAGTGGCGCTGGCCACGGCACGCCCCGGGGGGAGAGGGGAAACAAGAAGAGAAACAGAGGGAAGAGGGCGGAAAGAACCGCCGCCGCGAGTGGGTGCAGCGCAACAACCACAAGTGGCGACGAGGCGACGCCAAGCACGCCATCAGCCACCCACCAAGAGCGGCCAGTGGGGCCCGCTTGCGAACGCTAGGCTGCCAGGTTGACCGTTGACCACAGGGCCAGAGCGGAAACCACCAAAAAACAGGGAGATGCAAGGCCGCCCAGGAGCCGGATAAGCTCGAGGTGGCCCAAGATTGCAACAACAAAACCGCGGGGACTTGGGGATATCCACCAGGAGCCGCATAAGGTTAACGGATGGTGTGGAGAGCGCCGCCTGGAGCCGGCTGAACTCGAGATGGCCCAGCAACCTGGTATGACAAAAACCGCATTCACAGGGGAAGTCATCTGGATCAAGCCGCGAGGTCATGGAGAGATCCACCAGCTGGATCAGCTCGTGATGTTCCGACAAAAGATGTGCAAATAACCGCGTTCATCAAAGGGAGACAACCCGATAATTTGCGCGCTGGGTAAATGGACCAGGTCCATGGCGGGGAAAAGGAGGAACAGGAGGAGGAGGAAGAGGAGGAGGAGGATGAACACAGTTGCCTCGGAAGAATTCGTCACCGTGGGACGCCTAAGGCAGCAACAGCCGCTTGCCTTCCTCGGGCCCGGGAAAGGCGCGCGTACGAAACAGGACCGCCCTCATATCACACAGACAGGCGACGGAAATAAGCTGAACAGCGGAGAGCGGGCCGAGACCGAACAAAACCGATGCGGTCGACAGCAGAGGCAGAGACGAAGGAAGGACGGCATGAAGCTCAATGAACAAATCGGATCAAACAAATAACCGGACACCCCCCCGGACAACCCAGACAACCCTTCCAAGATGCATACCATAAGCGTCCCAGCATGTGATTGTGGCTGGCGCTCGAGGAATGTGGCCGGCGCTGAGGCGAGAGCACCACGCCTAGTGATGAGGCATGTGGCCAGCGCGAAGGCGACAGCACCAATGCCAGACGGGGATGTAGCCAGAGCTCGGGCGAGAGCACCATTCCCGATCACGGATGTTGCTGGCACTCGAGCGGGAACACCATACGTACCAATAGAGGATTTGGCCGGCGTTGAGGCGAGAGTATCGTTCCCAATCAGGGACGTGGCCAGCGCGCAGCGTTGCGAGGATGTCTTAAGCGGAACTGGTCAGACCAACTGTCGCGCGGCATCTCATAACCCAGAATTGTGAAGATGTCTCGGGTGAAACTGCCTGGAACACCTCCAGTCAGAGCACCTCTGAACCCAGAGCTACGAGGACGTCTCAGGCGAAACTTGCCATACAACTTCGCGTTTGGTATCCTTGAGCCCAAAATCTGGAGGAAGCCTCCTGTGAAACTGGCTGGACCACTTCAGGCCGGATTTCATCGGCGCCCAGGAAGTCGCGAGGATGTCTCCTGCAAAACTGCCTGGACAAACTCGTGCGCGGTATTGATTGGAGGCTTGTGGTAGGCAGGGCCGGTGGCGTCCACATTTCTCATCGTACCTCCGACTGCTGCGTAAGACTTGCAGTTGCGGATTTGGGTGAGGGGCCTTGTGTAGTCGGGGAGGGGCCGCTGCTGGACAACGTAAGGTGTTCGAGCTTCCCCAAACGCTCCGAAAGGCCGCTCTCCGCCTTGCCTTCTCCGGAGGGTTTCGGCTCAGAGGCAAAAGGGCGCGCTTGGCTCAAGAGCTGGCTCAAGGGCTTTCGGCGGTAAGGCCGGAGGAACAAGCAATGTCTGAACTCGCGCCCGTTTTGTCGCCGAGACTGCAAGCATGTGTGCCCACAGGGGTACCCGAGACAGTGGATTTAGAGCGGTACCTTGTGACTAAGAATCTCCGTTCGGTTCTCAAAGTGCATACCTGGTTTGATTCATCCAACGACGCTGTTGCAGAGTTGGGAAATGAAGCACGCTGTAGCCCAGCAGTAGCCAGGGGGTTTTATGCACGAATGGATCGGATTGCTTCGGCGGCCGTTCGGGGACATGCTCGTGCGGAACTGGCCGGAGGAGAACGAGTCCTTCGTGGTCCCCCGGAAGCTATGGCAAAGCCCACGACCAACTATGGTAAGTTACCGTCGGTGGCCGCTTTCCCTGGGAGGAAAAGACACAAACCCGAAGTGACGGAACAAAGCTGCCAAGACCGAGAGGCTGCAGCGCTGACCAGCCAAGTCGGGTTAGTGCTCGATCTCGCCAGCCAGATTGGGGACGCATCGCCGAGGCTCCGGGGATGGGCTCTCAAAGGCCTCAGCTGGGAGGATCAATCGGCTCTCCTGCGGCCTGTGGTGGTCAAGAGGGCCACGGTGGCGGCGACGGTGCGATCCCACCTGCGAAACCTTGCGCGGCTGCAGAAATGGGCAGAAGCGGCCGAGCTCCAGCCGTGGTCGTTGGATGCAACAGATGTCGCGTTATTTCTCCGCGACGCCGGCGGTAGAGGGCCGTCCGTACCGAACGCATCCTTTGCGTCGCTATTGTGGGCAAAAGAAATATTCCAGTTCCCGTGGCCTTTGGAAGACCCGCTGGTCGAGGCCCAGAGATGCATGTAAACCAAGCAGACAGAGGAGCAGCGGCAGCAGGCGAGCCCGCTAACGAGGGCAATCGTGGAGTGCCTTCTGAGCAGCTTCTTTGTGGCAGCTGAAGCGCACGACGCAGCACATGTAATTGCTATTGGGTTTGTGCTGCCCCTGACGTTTGGCTGTTTGCGTTGGGCGGACCTACAGAGATCCACGTCCTGCAAGTTGTCGCGGGACGCATTGTACGCAGAATCTTGGAGGTCAAAGAAGAAGGTCGGCAGAATCCCTTGGGCCGCCCCGCGGAGGGATTGGCAAGGGCGCGACTGGGGCGGGCAGTTTCACGCCGCCGTGGCCCGCTACGTGGACCTTGGTGCAGCTGACTTTATCGTCCCAGCGATGGTGGTGGAGTCTGGCAAGATAGTCGTTCTGAGCCCAGTGCGTCCAGAGAAATATTCTGGCGCGCTGAATGTCATGAGGCGGGTGCTGCGCGCATTTGGCGGCGTTGCGAACAACGCCGAGTGGTCGCTGCACGCCCCAGATTTTTCTTCCCGACGCTTGCCGGCCAGCTTCGCTTCCCAATGGAAGAACGCCGGACATTGGGCAGGTGGGGCCCGGGCTCGGGCATGCCCGTGCGCTACGATCGCGCGCGCTGTGTAACTGAACTGCTCCTCAAATATGATATAGTAGGGCGTGTCCGAGATGGGTTCACGCCGGCGCGGGATTTTGAAGTCCCGGAGTCGCGCGTTCCCTCGGCTGCGGCTGCGACGCCTGCGGTAATGCAGGCATTAACAGCGGGCCGCGCCACGCCAGACGAAGATATGGTGCTGAACAGGAGCAGCATGATGATGCACCGTCAGTCCGAAGACGAGCCGCGCCGTACGCGCTGCTCTTTTTGGTGGGCGCAGTCGCGGGCGCCAGTAGAGGCGATTAGAGGCGCGCCTGGCGATTACGTAGACAGATTCGTCAGGTGCGAGCGCTGCTGGGGTAAAAACTCTGGCGGCGTTCCGCAATGGCCCCAGCCGGAATCCTCCGGCGAGGAGGGAGGAGCGTCGTTTGTCCAGGATACACGAGATTCCTCCTGGTCAAGCAGCTCCGCTGCATCAAATCTTAGCGTCGCCCGGTGAGGGGCGCGCGTTGGGGCGGTGCGACGCGGTAATGCGGAGCCGTGAATGCCCAGCCCTGCAAGGGGGGGCGCGTTGGGAGTTAGTAAGTTAGGCCTGGGCAAATCACGAGTGTGACAGTCTAGGCCAGACGATTCCCAAAGAGAGCCCTGAGAAGAAAACAGGGCGACCGCGGACGCTAGACAGGGCCCGCCCTGGTGCAAGCACTGTTTGGGAATCGGGCCGTGGTGTGGACCCCAGACAGGGTCCGCGCGGTGTAGCGCAAGCGCTGTTTGGGAGTCGGTGCTCCCTGTCGTCGTCGTCGTCGTCGTCGTCGTCGTCGTCGTCGTCGTCGTCGTCGTCGTCGTCTGCCTGCCTCCTCTCCTCCCTCGTCCTTCGCCAGGTAGCAGGGAGAAAGGGTAGCAGCAGAGCAGGGAGTGTGCGGACGATGAGAATCTCGGATCCCAGTCCCAGAGTTGCGAGGATATCCCAGGCGAAATTAACTGGACAACCTCGTACGCGGCATCTCGGAGCCTAGAGTTGCGACGTCGTCGCAGGCGAAGCTGGCCGGACCACCTCTCGCGCGGCATCTCACAGCCCAGAGTCGCCAGGATGTCTCAGGTCACCGCAGGTCAAAACATAGGAGCCCAGAGTTGCGAGGATCCCTCAGGCGGAACTGGCCGGAGCACCTTGCTTGCACCATCTCTGAGCCCAGAGCTGCGAGGACAATTCAAGCTTTCGAAACTGGCCGCGCCAACTCTCGCGCGACATTGGACAATATTTCTGGAATAACGGTCCGCACCACTTCTGGTCAGTGCATATCGGAGCCCAGAGTTGCGAGGACGTCTCAAGCGACACTGGCTTGAAAACGTCGCGAGCGGCATATGTAAGACCAAAACTGCGAGGATGTCTCATGCGACGCTGGCTGGGCCACTTGACGTCATGGCATATCGGAGTTGCGACGATAGCTTACGCAAAACTGGCTGAACAACTTTGCGCGCGTCATCTCGGAACGCGAGGAGGCGAGAAAGGCCTCAGGCGGAAATGGCCAGACCACCTCTCGCGCGACCTTTCTGAGACCAGCGCTGCGACGGGCCGCGCGCGCCGCATCGCGCGCGCGCGCGCCGCCGCCGAGGCAACCGCCGCCGCCATCACCGTCATCGTCGTCGTGGTGGTCCGTCTCCTCTTCCTCCTCTTTCTCCTCTAGCCCCTCCTCGCCCTCCTTCCTTGTCTTCCTTTCCCGTCGGAGACGAGCGGGCGGGAAAGGAAGAGAGAAGGGAGGATAGACAAGAGGGCATAGGGAAGACGAGGGGGGGGGGATCGCTATGATGATTATATCATGAGTGGATGCGGCGTGGCGGTCGCTGAGAAGTTCCACGCGCTAGTGTGCTCTAGTGCGGCGTGATCGTGGCCCGTGGCTGCGGCCCCCGAACTCGCCAAATCCACCAAGCTGGTGGACATGGGGGGAGGTGCTTCTTGTCAAGGTTCACATGCAGTACCAGCCAGTCCAGATCCTCGCAGCACAAGGCTGTCAACTAATCTGGGCGGGGGCGAAGCTCATCAAGCAAGTCCAACAGACACTGAGGTGCCGATGAGAGGACCCTGGGCAGGATGCGCAGTCTCCCCAGTCTGAACAGCAGGTCCACACGCAAACTGCTGCAGGCAATGAACACACTACTGTGATCCGCAGCAGCTTTGCCCGTTACTGAGTCATATCCGAACCCAGCTGCATGTCGAAAGGGATTCGAGCAGTTGTGCGCAAGTGTGGCCTGTTGTTTAACATTAAGGCGCGGCCAATTCAAGGCATTGAAATGCAAATGCAACGAGCAAAGAGAAACAACATACATTTGCTTGGCTTTGAAATCGACCTGCTTTCTGAGAAAAGCCGCGCGCTTCAGAACTCACATGGGATGCCCCTGCCGGTGGCAACAGCGTGCGGGCTCGGGTCCCATGGATATCTGATGATCCTGAAACCTGTTCAGGGGCGATTTCTATGGAGGGTGCGAGACGGCCTGTGGCTACAATTGCTGCGCATTCCCCGTCGGACCTTCCTCGATCCGTTGTCACAGAAGAAGGCCATGAACTCGGTCTTGCCTGGCTGTTTGTCAATAAGGAAGCCACGCGATCTAGTCTCCCCATAGGTGATCTGCACCAAGACAGTGGCAACTTTTGTCCAAGATCTAGCATCCTCAAGCTCAATGCCGTTCACTCGATCATCCGTGAAAGGAAAATCCCAAACATCCAGATACTCGTGCTGGAGTTCGGGATCTCTGAATATCCTCTGAGGGGCGCATATCTCTAGCCCTCTGAAGATATCCCAAGACACCCCAGCCGGGAATTGATAGCACGTATGATGGAATCGAAGGCGATGCTGAATAACAGGTCTGCCAAAGGCATGCCAGGACGAGACCCCGTCCTGGGCGATACTTCCCTTCACTACCACGGACATATGACCACTTGCGTTCCACGACGTCCACAATAGCCTCCAGGAGGTGTTTGTTCACAACGGGTCCAGGACCCCTGGCTTGGCGATAACGGCATAGCAAAACGGATCGAAGCAAACTGGTACTTCGAGATCCCCCAGGGTGTTTTGATTGTCTGCGCTACTCTGGTTCATCCGCGATACGAACCCCTTGATGACCGAATACAAAGCGGCCTTGGGGCCCATGAGAAAAAAAACAGAAACGTGCGTTTCCTGACCCTCGCCACCATCATGACCGCGCCGCGCAGGTGCAAGGATGCAGTGTCGGTACATCTCTCGGGAAGCCCACCCTGCTGGATCTCCGAGAGCATGTGTAATGATGCCTCACACAACTTACTACGTAGGAAGGCGTGGTGCATCTTCTCAACGTGGCATCCTAATACTATGGCCCTGTAATGCTCGATGGCGCACTGGTGAGTCTGATGTGTGTGAATCGCATTGCCATCCCCCTTGGAAAGCAAGGGCTCCCTGGCGGCAAGATCGATATTGACGAAGAGCAGGTGCAGAATCCGTGCGCATTTGTATGGTGCGCCCTGTAGCAGGTCATTGGTAAGACGGTCGGGTCCCGCTCCCCTTCTCTTGACAGCCCTCATGACGTCGTGCTGCAACTTCCTGAAAAGGGTAATCATGTCTAGCTTCCTGGGATGGATACTTCCATGCTCGAGTAGGGAGTTGTATCTACCACCCAGGGTATCCCAACTCAAAACCTGACCGTTCTCGATCACCGCGAAGTAATCGATTAGAGCCTCCGCTAGGTCGCTGGAGGTGGTCAACATGTCGCCCTGGGCGCCACGGTGTATTCGCAAACCTTCAACTTGGAACTTGCATCTTTAACCCCAAATCTCCATACTTGATACACGTTCATTACCTTTTTCATCATAACTACCGTCACGTGGGAGCTCCCTGGGCGCCGAACTGCGCAGTCGTGTCCAATGCGCGGGTTTCCTCGGGCGCCTCCTTTCACCACCACCATTCTAGATCCTCGCAATACCTGGGCGCTTCAACCAGCACCAGCGGGGACTTGCACCCAACCGCTTGGTCTGGCGTTGCTAAGCTGTCTGCAAGCTCGTTCCAAGGATGACTAAAATAACGGCAAACATGCACCAAGTGCTGTACCATGCCGCCTACGTGAAGTCTGAAACACATGATACGTAAGCCATGCCGAGTGCTATTTAGACGACGGAACATCGTGACCCAAGGAGATGTTGACCGCAGGCAGGCTATCGCATAATATGACCAAAGCAGGGGGGAGCGCTGCGTAGGCCCGAAGAACCACAATACCCACAGCGAGCTCCAGTATACCCATTAATTCGATCGTAGTGCTCGTGAGATCACCCCTCTCAAACAGCGGGCATGTAAAGTCCCATGTTTTCCTTCTCCTCCTCATCCTCCTCCTTCTCGTCCTCACCCTCCTCGCTGTCGCCAAGAGGGTCCCGAGTCCCAAGAGAACCCGAATAAGATCCCAAGAGGGCACCAAGAAGGCCCAAAACTGGATTCTTCGGAGCGGCTGTTCCAGTGCATGTTTCTGCACTTCCCTGGTCAGGGCAACTCGGCTGGCGATCGCTTCTGGATGGGCTGATTGGGATTCGCAAAACGTCCAGAATGTGTGCCTGAAGCCTCCGCTTGCAACCCTGGCGCGCCAGGGATGGCCATCAATTACAACCTTGTGGCGTCAAATATGAAATATGGCCTCCAGGAAGCCTCGAGACAACATTCGACGAGCCGCCCAGGACCGCACCACAAAGGTCAAGGGGACCCGGAAGAGCGATCCAGGGCGGCCGAAGACCGCCACAATATAGCCCTGATACACACCAGCCCAGTGCTCCAAGACAAGGCCGAGGACGACCCCACGCCTCAACAGATAGCGCGTGCGCATTCCCCGCCGTGGCGCTCCGCATCGGGCCATGCCCAGTGCCGCAGACCAAACAGCACCGTGGAGTTGGAACCTTGAACTTCCTCGACAACTGCGTGCTGCTACACACCGGTGGCGGTGGGCCACTGGCAGGAGTGCGGGCGCGCACGAATGCGAGCGAAGGGGAGAACGGCGGCCAGGGCAGCACGAGCAGGGAACCAGGACGAGGGACGGGACGAAAAGAGCAGGCGCTAGAGGCGGAGGGAGGCATGGCGATAAAGAAACTGGAACACACGCACACACACACACACACACGCACGTACACACGCACGCACGCACACGCATACGCACACGCACACGCAAACGCACACGCACACACGCACACGCACACGCACGCGCACGCACACGCACACGCACGCGCACGCACACGCACACCCGCACACGCACACGCACACGCACGCACGCGCACGCGCACGCGCACACGCACACGCACACGCACGCGCAACCACACACGCACAGGCTTACGCACACGCACACGCACGCACTCGCGCACGCGCACGCGCACGCGAACGCGCACGCGCACGCACACGCGCACACGCGCACGCACGCACACCCGCACACGCACACGCACAAGTTTACGCGCACACGAACGCGCACACGCACGCGCACTCGCACGCACACGCACACGCGCACGCGCACGCGCACGCGCGCGCACGCGGCACACGCGCACGCACGCACGCACGCACGCACGCACGCACGCACACGCACACGCACACGCGCACACGCACACGCACGCACGCACACGCACACGCACTCGCGCACAACACACACACACACCACACACACACACACACACACACACACACACACACAACACACACACACACACACACACACACACACACACACACACACACACACACACACGCACACGCAAACGCACACGCACGCCCGCACACGCACACGCACGCGCACGCATGTGCATACGCACGCGCACGCATGTGCACACGCATGTGCACACGCACGCGCACACGCACGCGCACACGCACACGCACGCGCACACGCACACGCACACGGTGACGCACACGACACTCACACGCACACGCGCACGCGCACGCTTACGCAGACGCACACGCTCACGCACACGCGCTCACGCACACGGTGACGCACACGCACACGCACGCACGCCCACGCACACGCACACGCACACGCACACGCACACACGCACACGCACACGCACACCGCACACGCACACGCACACGCGCACACGCACACGCACACACGCACACGCACACCCGCACACGCACATGCACGCGTACGCACGCGCACACGCACGCGCACAAGCACGCGCACACGCACGCGCTCACGCACACGCACACGCACACGCACACGCAAACGCACACGCACACGCACACGCTCACGCGCACGCGCACGCGCACGCAGACGCGCACGCGCACGCGCACGCGCACGCGCGCGCGCACGCGCACGCGCACACGCGCACGCACGCACGCACGCACACGCACGCACGCACGTACGCACGCACGCACGCACACACGCACACGCACACGCGGCTGGACTCACGCTCGGAGCATCCCGATGCCGCGCGGTGCATACACGCGCGGACGCCCGGCCTGCAGAGCCCACATAAAATGGCCGAGCCACCTCATGTGCATCAGGCCCTCGCCGCGTCACGTGCATCCAGCTTCCAGGGGCTTCGCGCTTCCAGGGGCATGAGCAAAGACGTCCGCGCGGACTTCGCGGGTCGGCGCTGGGCCCCCCCTCCCTGGCGCGCGGAAGCGCGCCAAGGGCGGCGCCCGCCCGGGGCGCGCCGCCAGGGGGGCCCAGCGCCGATCGAAGAACTCCGCGCGGACCCACGAAAATCCATGCTCACGGCGCCCTCACCCAGACGGCCTTGGAGGGGGGGCGCGGTCCTCCGCCTGGACCTCCTCTTCCTCCTCGCCGTCCTCCTCGCTGGGCGCCGACTGCGGCGCTGCCCTGCGCGCCTGCTCTGCTTCGAGGGCGGGGGCGGGGAGGCTCGCTCTCGAAGGGATAATAAGCGAGGGGCGGATCGGGGAGACGGGGGTTGGGTAAGCGGGACTCCTCCTCCTCCTCCTCCTCCTCCTCCTCCTC
>CAUYUJ010000112.1:20000-118104 GCA_963575745.1 Prorocentrum cordatum | reverse complement strand
GGGCCGAGCGACCGAACGGCGGCGAGCGGGCCCGGGGCGACCAGCGCAGCCGACGGACAAGCGAAAACACACAAAAACAGACCAAACCAATGCATTTGGCCAGCCGAGGGGCCGAGCGACCGCGGGGCGGCGGGCGAGCCCGGGGCGAACGGCGCAGCCGACGGGCAAGCGAAAACAAACAAAAACAATCAAAACCAATGCATTTGGCCAGCCGAGAGGCCGAGCGACCGCGGGGCGGCGGGCGAGCTTGACGCGACCAGCGCAGCCGACGGACAGGCGAAAACAAACAGAAACAAAGAAAGCAAGGGAATGAGGCCATCCGAGGGGCCGAGCGACCGAAGGGCGGCGGGTGAACCCGGGGCGACCAGTGCAGCCGACGGACAAGCAAAAACAAACAAAAACAAACAAAACTAGTGAATGGGGCCAGCCGAGGGGCCGAGCGCCCGCGGGGCGGCAGGCGAGCCCGGGGCGACCAGCGCAGCCGACGGACAAGCGAAAACAAACAAAAACAAACAAAACAAATGCATTTGGCCAGCCGAGGGGCCGAGCGACCGCGGGGCGGCGGGCGAGCCTGAGGCGACCAGCGCAGCCGACGGACAAGCGAAAACAAACAGAAACAAAGAAAGCCAGGGAATGAGGCCATCCGAGGGGCCGAGCGGCCGAAAGGCGGCGGGCGCGCGCAGGGCGACCAGCGCGGCCGGCGGGCAAGCGAAAACAAACGAAAATCACACAAAACCACTGAATTGGGCCAGCCGAGGGGCCGAGCGACCGAACGGCGGCGGGCGGGCTTGGAGCGGCCAGTGCAGCCGACGGACAACCGGGAAAGAACCCCCACCCCAAAAACAAACAAAACAAATGCATTTGGCCAGCCGAGGGGCCGAGCGACCGCGGGGCGGCGGGCGAGCCTGAGGCGACCAGCGCAGCCGACGGACAAGCGAAAACAAACAGAAACAAAGAAAGCCAGGGAATGAGGCCATCCGAGGGGCCGAGCGGCCGAAAGGCGGCGGGCGCGCGCAGGGCGACCAGCGCGGCCGGCGGGCAAGCGAAAACAAACGAAAATCACACAAAACCACTGAATTGGGCCAGCCGAGGGGCCGAGCGACCGAACGGCGGCGGGCGGGCTTGGAGCGGCCAGTGCAGCCGACGGACAAGCGAAAACAAACAAAAACAAACCAGACCAGTGAATTGGGCCAGCCGAGGGGCCGAGCGACCGAACGGCGGCGGGCGAGCCTGAGGCGACCAGTGCAGCCGACGGACAAGCGAACGCAAACAGAAACAAAGAAAGCCAGGGACTGGGGCCGGCCGAGGGGCCGAGCGACCGAAAGGCGGCGGGCGCGCGCGGGGCGACCAGCGCAGCCGACGGACAAGCGAAAACAAACAAAATTATTCACTGCGTGGGGCCTCCCCATTTGTGCATTACAGCATGGGCCTGTCCGCAGTGAAATGTCTGTTTCGTAGGCGCAAGAGCTTTCGAATATTCACGGGCTTCAGTTGTGACGGTCTGGACATCAATCTAACTGCGAATGAATTGGAGTGTGAATGAGCCTCAGTAGTACGAGCGCGTCTCTGTGCATGAGCCTGGGGCCTCCTGGGGCCTCCTGAAACCTACTGGGGCTTCCTGGGGTCTCCAGGGGCCTCTTGGGACCTCCTGGGACCTCCTAGGAAGGTTTCGTGCCCCAGGAGAGGCGCAATCTATAGCAACAGACGTACATAAAGCATTGCGGTTTAGAGCCACAGGAGAAGGGCAATCTATAGGAACACGCGTAAAACACCAAGGACTCGTGCCCCAGGAGAGGCCCAAAACATAGGAACATGAGTAACACATTTAGGATTGTGTACACAGGAGAAGGACCATCTATAGAAACATACGTAGAACATGAAAGAATCGTGCTCCAGGTGAGGCCCAATCGATAGGAGCATACGTAAAACACATGGGATTGGAGCCACTCCTGTTGCCTTCTGAGGCCTCCTGCTCCTGGGGCCTCCCGGGGCCTCTTGTTGCCTTCCGAGGCCTCCTGGCGCTTCCTGTTGCCTCCTGGGGTCTCCTGTGGTTTCCTGAGGCCTTCTGGAGCTTCCTGGGGCCTCCTGGAGCCTCTTGGGACATCCTGTGGCCTCTTGAGTCTTTCTGTGGCCTCCTGATGCCTCCTGGGACCTCATGTGGTCTCCTGGGGCCTCCTGGAGCCTGTTGGAGCCTCCTGGGGCATCCTGAGAAGAATCTGCGCCCGCGAGCCTGGCCACCAAAACAAGCAAACCGATTGAGACATCCTCAAAATCTGGCCCACCTGGGAGGTGAAAATCAGCGCCTCGCTCGAGACGTCCTCCAAATCGGCTCCGACAACGAAGGATGTTGGGCCCAGAAACAAGCAAACCGCCTGAGACATCCCCACAAAATGGCAGCGAACGAGCCCGTGCAACCACCCCTGGCGGCTCCCCTTAGGGGTGCTGAAATGAGCGCCTCGCTCGAGACATCCCCCAACTCTGCTCCGAAAGCGAAGGATGTTGGGCCCGGAAACAGGCAAACCGCTTGGGACATCCCCACAAAATGGCCGCGAACGAGCCCGTGCAACCACCCCTGGCGGCTCCCCTCAGGGGTGCTGAAACCAGCGCCCCGCCTGAGACATCCTCACAATCTGCTCTCCAAGCGAAGGATGTTGGGCCCGGAAACAAGCAAACCGCCTGAGACATCCCCACCAAATGGCCGCGAACGAGCCCGTGCAAACACTCCCGGCGGCTCCCCTTAGGGGTGCTGAAACCAGCGCCCCGCCTGAGACATCCTCACAATCTGCTCTCCAATCGAAGTCTGAGTATGACTAATACTGTGTATGAGTAAGTCTGGGTATGAGTGAGTCTGTGTATGAGTACGTCTGGGTGTGAGTAAGTCTGTGTATGAGTAAGTCTGTGTTTGAGTATGTCTGAGTGTGAGTAAGTCTGAGTATGAGTAGGTCTGAGTATGAGTAAGTCTGAGTATGAGTAAGTCTGTGTATGAGCAAGTCTGAGTATGTCCGACAGGAGGGGAGGAGAAAAGAGGAGGAGGAAGGAGGAGGAGTAGGAGGCGTCCAAGTAATAACAAGAACCCCATCTTAGGATATGGGGAAAACAAACAAAACCAGTGAATTGGGCCAGCCGAGGGGCCGAGCGACCGAGCGGCGGCGGGCGGGCCTGGGGCGACCAGCGCAGCCGACGGACAAGCGAAAACACACAAAAACAAACAAAAACAATGCATTTGGCCAGCCGAGGGGGCGAGCGACCGAACGGCGGCGGGCGGGCTTGAGGCGGCCAGTGCGGCCGACGGACAAGCGAAAACAAACAGAAACAAAGAAAGCCAGGGAATGGGGCCAGCCGAAGGGCCGGGCGACCGAAAGGCGGCGGGCGTGCGCAGGGCGACCAGTGCAGCCGACGGACGAGCGAAAACAAACAAACACACAAACAAAACCAGTGAATTGGGCCAGCCGAGGGGCCGGCCGAGCGACCGAACGGCGGCGGGCGGGCCTGGGGCGACCAGTGCAGCCGACGGACAAGCGAAAACGCAGAAAAACAAACAATGCCAATGCATTTGGCCAGCCGAGGGGCCGAGCGACCGCGGGGCGGCGGGCGAGCTCGAGGCGACCAGTGCAGCCGACGGACAAGCGACAACGAACATAAACGAAGAAAGCCAGGGAATGGGGCCAGCCGAGGGGCCGAGCGACCGAAAGGCGGCGGGCGTGCGCAGGGCGACCAGCGCAGCCGACGGACAAGCGAACACAAACAAAAACAATCAAAACCAATGCATTTGGCCAGCCGGGGGGCCGAGCGACCGAACGGCGGCGGGCGAGCCTGAGGCGACCAGCGCAGCCGACGGACAAGCGAAAACAAACAAAAACAAACAAAACCAGTGAATTGGGCCAGCCGATGGGCCGAGCGACCGAACGGCGGCGGGCGGGCCCGGGGCGACCAGTGCAGCCGACGGACAAGCGAAAACAAACAAAAAAACAAACAAAACCCGTGAATTGGGCCAGCCGAGGGGCCGAGCGCCCGCGGGGCGGCGGGCGAACCTGGGGCGACCAGTGCAGCCGACGGACGAGCGAAAACAAACAAAAACAAACAGAACCAATGCATTTGGCCACCCGAGGGGCCGAGCGACCGAAAGGCGGCGGGCGAGCCTGGGGCGAACGGCGCAGCCGACGGACAAGCGAAAACAAACAAAAACAAACAAAACCAATACATTTGGCCAGCCGAGGGGCCGAGCGACCGCGGGGCGGCGGGCGAGCCTGAGGCGACCGGTGCAGCCGACGGACAAGCGAAAACAAACAGAATCAAAGAATGCAAGGGAATGGGGCCATCCGAGGGGCCGAGCGACCGAGAGGCGGCGGGCGCGCGCAGGGTTACCAGTGCAGCCCAAGGACAAGCGAACACAAACAAAAAATAACAAAACTAGCGGATTGGGCCGGCCGAGGGGCCGAGCGACCGAACGGCGGCGCGCGGGCCTGGGGCGACCAGCGCAGCCGACGGACAAGCGAAAACAAACAAAAACAAACAAAACCAATGCATTTGGCCAGCCGAGGGGCCAAGCGACCGCGGGGCGGCGGGCGAGCCCGAGGCGACCAGTGCAGCCGACGGACAAGCGAAAAAAACAAGAACAGAGAAAGCCAGGGAATGGGGCCAGCCGAGAGGCCGAGCGATCGAAAGGCGGCGGGCGCGCGCAGGGCGACCAGCGCAGCCGACGGACAAGCGAACACAAACAAAAACAAACAAAACCAATGAATTGGGCCAGCCGAGGGGCCGAGCGACCGCGGGGAAGCGGGCGAGCCTGAGGCGACCAGTGCAGCCGACGGACAAGCGAAAACAAACAGAAACACAGAAAGCCAGCGAATGGGGCCAGCCGAGGGGCCGAGCGGCCGAAAGGCGGCGGCGTGGCGAGGGCGAACCCCAGTGCAGCCGACGGACAAGCGAACAACAACAAAAAACAAGCAAAATCCAGTTGAATTGGGCCAGCGAGGGGCCGAGCGGGGGGCGGTGACCGAACGGGCGCGGGCGGGCGTCTGGGGCGACAGCGCAGCCCGACGGACAAGCGAAACAATACAACAACAAACAAAAGCAAACAAAACCAGTGCATTTGGCCTGCCGAGGGGCCGAGCGACCGCGGTGCGGCGGGCGAGCCTGAGGCGACCAGTGCAGCCGACGGACAAGCGAAAACAAACAGAAACAAATCATGCCAGGGAGTGGGGCCAGCCGAGGGGCCGAGCGACCGAACGGCGGCGGGCGGGCCGGGGGCGACCAGTGCAGCCGACGGACAAGCGAAAACAAACAAAAACAAACAAAACCAATGAATTGGGCCAGCCGAGGGGCCGAGCGCCCGCGGGGCGGCGGGCGAGCCTGGGGCGACCAGCGCAGCCGACGGACAAGCGAAAACAAACAAAAAAACAAACAAAACCAATGAATTGGGCCAGCCGAGGGGCCGAGCGCCCGCGGGGCGGCGGGCGAGCCTGGGGCGACCAGCGCAGCCGACGGACAAGCGAAAACAAACAAAAACAAACTAAACAGTGGAAAGGGGCCAGCCGAGGGGCCGAGCGACCGAAGGGAGGCGGGGAGCCTGGACATGCAGGGCGACAGTGCAGCCGCGTGACAATGCGAAACAAACCAAAAACAAACAAACCATTGAATTGGGCCAGCCGAGGGGCCGAGGCGACTCGAGCGGCGGGGGGACAGGAGGGCCTGGGGTGCGACCAGCGCCTAATGCCAGCCGACGGACAAGCGAAAAATACGCAAAACAAACAAAAACCAATTGCATTTGGCAGCCGTAGGGGCCGTGCGACCGCGGAGCGGCGGGGAGCCTGAGGCGACCAGTAACCCCGTTCCTGTTGCAGCCGACGGACAGCGAAAACAAACAGAAACAATGAAAGCCAGGGAATGGGGCCAGCCGGGGGGCCGAGCGACCGAAAGGCGGCGGGCGCGCGCAGGGCGACCAGTGCAGCCGACGGACAAGCGAAAACAAACACAAACAAACGCAACCAGTGAATTGGGCCGGCCGAGGGGCCGAGCGACCGAGCGGCGGCGGGCGGGCCTGGGGCGGCCAGCGCAGCCGACGGACAAGCGAAAACAAACTCAAACAAACAAAACCAATGCATTTGGCCAGCCGAGGGGGCGAGCGACCGCGGGGCGGCGGGCGAGCTTGAGGCGACCAGTGCAGCCGACGGACAAGCGAAAAAAACAAGAACAGAGAAAGCCAGGGAATGGGGCCAGGCGAGGGGCCGAGCGACCGAAAGGCGGCGGGCGCGCGCAGGGCGACCAGCGCAGCCGACGGACAAGCGAGATATCCCCTCAAGCAGCACTAGTAAACTAAAAACAACTTGAGCCTAGCGAGGTGAGGCTCAAGAGGAGGAAGTGGCGCTCAGACGATGATGACGATGAGCGTGCACCCTTTTTGCCAAGGAGCCGTGCTGCTCCTCTGGCGCCTGGCGCCTGGCGCGCCGGCGCCTGTCTTGGGCCACGCGTCGCGGGCCGCGCCGCCGAAGCGCCCGAGCGCCTCGGCGGCGCCGAAAAAGTCCAGAACAGGGCGGGAAGGGGGCCTGTAGGCCCCCAGGGTGGGCCAGCTTGGCCTTCGAAAAGGCTTGGGCCGCCGAGCGGCGGAGAGAGGGGAAGAAGCGGGAAAGGGCAAGCAAGGAGGCAAGGGCAGGAGCAAGGGGACCGCAAGTGGAAGCCCGCGCCAGTTCTGGAAACGGGGAGATCCATCAGTTTTACCAAACATCCTAGATACCCCCTCAAGCAGCACTGGTAAACTAAAAACAACTTGAGCCTAGTGAGGTGAGGCTCAAGAGGAGGAAGTGGCGCTCAGACGATGATGACGATGAGCGTGCACCCTTTTTGCCAAGGAGCCGTGCTGCTCCTCTGGCGCCTGGCGCCTGGCGCGCCGGCGCCTGTCTTGGGCCGCGCGTCGCGGGCCACGCCGCCAACCTCCTCCTGTGAATGCACCGCCGCGCCGAGCTGGCCGTAGTGGGTCACGTAGCCGCCGGTCCTCTCGGCGTGGAACTCAACAGTCCTGGCATCCGCGGCACGATGCCACGTTTGCCCAGCAAGGTGGGTCCGCAGGCGCAGGGCGGCGCGCCGCCGCCGCCCGCGGTGGTTCTTCATGCGCCCTGTGCGGCAGCCCTGGCTGGGCCAGCCGCCTGCGCCCCCCTCGTAGCCGCCGCCGCCGCCCCCCCTTGACGGCGCTGCCGGTTGCCAGGCCGGCGCGGCGCTCTTGCCCTCAGGCGCCAGCTGCTGCCGCTCCGCGCCCAGCTGCTCGCAAGCGCAAAACTGATCGCGAGCGCCGGGCTGAACTCAGCCGGCGCCGCGCGGCCGCTCGCGCGGCGGGCGCCGGCGGCGGACCTCCGCACCTCAGTCACGATGCGGCCTCGGTTCTCCTCCCCGGGACCATTCTGGCGGCCCGCGGTGCCCTGGCGGGGCCACTTCCCGTGTCACCTCATTGGCCCGGCGGAAGCCCTGGGTCTCGTGCGCGTACCTCACGCCGTTGTAATGCACCTGGCCCATCACTCCCGCGTCGCAGTACGTCTTCTGCGGCTGCTTGGGGAGCTTGGGCGCCTTGGGCGTCGGCTGCACTACGGCCCGCTGTGTTTCGTGCTCCGGCACCTTCCCGCTTCTCTTGGCCATCCCGCAGCAGCAGCAGCAAAGCACCCCGATGCCCGCTGCGAACAGCACTGCGATCATGGCCGCCACCTTCAGCGCCGTCTCCACCGGGAAGACGATCGCCACCGTGCTCATCTGCGGCTCCCAGCGAAGTATCACCCCCTGGGTCTTGTCGTCGACCGCCGCCATCTCCTGGCCCTGTGTCTCCCCCGCTGCCGTTGCGAGCGCCGTTGCCATTAGCGCTGCGCACGGCAGGCTCGCCCGGGGGTTGCGGGCCCTGCGGTTGCTGCTGCGCCCGCTGGCTGCCCGCCCACTCCTTCGCTGCCGCCTGTGCTGCCAAACAGCTCCCAGCAGCACCGCCGCTAGCAGCATCCCCGCTGCCACTGCCCACGTCCTCAAGCTGACCGGGAGCACGAAGATCAGTAGGTTCTGGCTCTCCGCCGGGTCGACCTTGATCACGTAGCCGTCCGCCCCGCCAGCTGTGGAGGAGAGCGTCGTCGCGGCCAGCACAGCTCCGGGCCATAGCGGGGTCGGGCCCTTGCCCGCGCGGCGCTCGCTCTCGGCCGCGTGGGCCGGCGGCGCCGTGAGCTCGGACGTGTCTGTCGCCATGTCGGTCGAGATGCCGCGCATGGGTTCGTGGCCCCCCCACAGGTACCCATGGAAGCTGTCGGAGGCCCAGCGCCCGAAGCGCTTGACGCGCTGCAGGTCGTCCACGGCATGGCACATCGCCGTTGCGCCTCCTATGTGGGGGCTGCGTGAGCCGATCTCCTCCTTCCTCAGCCCGGCGGCCAGCCCTGCCACTGTCAAGTAGTGCTGCACCTCCTCGCGGCGGATGGGTGCACCGTTCGCCCAGCGGAAGAGTGGGAGCTCCTCCTCGCTGCCTCGCAGCCTCTGCGGGTAGCGCTGCTCCAGCTGGCGGATAGCGGCCACCGGGCACAGCGATGTGCCCGTCTCGTACTGGTTCCTCACACACCCCACATTATATTGATCCGTCTTCGAAGAGGTGATGTGGAGCACCACCTCCACTGCGTCTCTGAAGGCGCAGGGCTGGTTGTTGCTGTCGCGGCCCGTGATGTCCACGCCGCGCACGACGCGCTCCTGGCTCCACGTTTTTCCAGGCTGGATCAAGTACTCGGACGCCCTCAACATGAAGAAGAAAGCCACAACCACGGCGGCCCACAGGACCGCGGCATCCGTCGCGGGGAGGTCGGTCTGGTTTTTCAGGAAGCCGTGGAGCCACAAGAGCATGCGCGGTGTCACAGGCCGCTTCCGCCCGCTCGGCCCTTGGCCCCTCTTGAGGCCGGCGAGCGTGGACCAGAGGCGGCCGCGGTGGAGTAGAGGGTCAGGGTAGCCGACTACGAGGTGGGCAAAACCCACACCATCCTATCAGAATAAATCAAAGATATCTTCTTCATTTCTGCGAATCTCCTTTTTTTATGAATCGCCTTCTTGTTATTTCGCTGATCTTCTTTTTTTTGAGTTATCTTCTTTTCTTTGGAATATCTTCTTTTTTTATGGTTTCTCTTCGTAAATGCATATGATTATTGCAGATCTCCTTATTTTATGCAAGTGCGTTCTTTTTGTATTGTTTTGTTTTACGTTTCTGCGTGCGCTCATGAGGACGCGCGCCGTCCGTTGTAGGCCCATGGCCCAGTTGCCAGGCGTTAGCCGAGGCTTAGTGGCATATGCGCGCCAGTTGCGTTCACCAAAAACCTCTGATACTCCGCCTCCTTTTCCTGTTCCTCCTCCTCCTCCTCCCCCTCCTCCTCCTCCTCCTCCTCCTCCTCCTCCTCCTCCTCCTCCTCCTCTCCCCCTCTTCCTCTGCTCCTCCTCTTCTTCCTCCTCCTCCTCCTCCTCCTCCTCCTCCCTCCTCCTCCTCTCCTCCTTCTCCTGCTGCTGCTGCTCCTCCTCCTCCTGCTGCTCCTCCTGTTGCTCCATCTCCTCCTCTTCCTCCTCCTCCCGCTCCTCCTCCGAGCTCATCCTCCTCCTCCGTTTCCTCATCCTCCTCCTCCGTCTCTTCATCCTCCCCCTCCCTCTCCTCCTCCTCCTCCTCCTCCTCCTCCTCCTCCTCCACCTCCTCCTGATCCCCCCTCCTATTCCGAATTCCAGTCGTAGGCCGTTGGGCCGCGGCTATCGGAAAATCGACCAGGGTCGCGAGTTCGGAACTTACCATCTGATTTGTTATTTTTGTGGTTTTTCGGCGGTGACGGCGCAAGCCTTTGTAAGGCAGGCGTGGGGAGGTCGTCGCGAAGCGTTTGCGATGCAACTCAGCTGCCGATCCGAGCTGGGGAGGGGGGAACTTCGCCATTCGACTTTGGAAATCGATGGTACGGATTGCGGGTGGAAGAGGGAGAGGGAGTGGGAGAGGGAGAGGGAGGGAGAGGGAAGGAGAGGGAGGGAGGGAGGGAGAGAGGAGAGGGAAAGAGGTGAGGCGAGCGAAAGGGAAGGAGGGATGGGCGGTGAAACGGACGGCGGAGGATAAGCTGTGACAATAACGATTTGGCACCACCAATGCGACAGAGGTTTCGGCAACATCACAACATTTCTGCACACGTATACGCGTGCATTCAAACGACAATGAGAATGAGAGGAGCTTGAGAATGTGAGGATGAGGAGTGCGAACGGATTTGCAATCCAGCTCACGAGTGTTAAGCCATTTCCCCATGGCTTTAAAAGCTAAGCTGGGCCAGAGCGAAACTTGAAACTAACGCAAACGGTAGCGCTCGAGCAGACCAACGCTCAACGACCTCGGGTGCATGGAAGCGGCCAGGTCCGAACAGTCTCCGATTGCATCCTCGTCCCCATACGCCCAGTACATTCGAGGATTATCGTGACCACCTATCTGATCTTCACAGCAATGGAGGAACACGTGGTGCTTTGGGTAAAAGCTCCAGTATTCATCACAGCCATGCTCTTCGAGGGCCCTCACGCTGAGACTTACATAGAGACTGACGTGCTGCCGCGCGTACTTGCCGATGTCTACTGGCGAAGTCTCGTGATTCCACTCTTCCGCTTCTCGGTAAACTCGGGCGAGCGCGTCCAGACAATCATGCCTGAGACGTTCGTGCTCGCTCTCAAGAGGGAACATGTGGCGCAGCATACCTACCATCACTTTCAGCATGCGGCGGCCCTCCGCCGCCTCCGGAATCACACACTAGAGCCCCCTCCCATCCTACACCCCCCCCCGAACGAGACGGGGAGGGGAAGGCAAGACAAAATGAGGCTAATGCATTTCAAAGCTGGATTGGATCCCGAATGAACCTTGAGTTTCAGCTTCGGTTTCTTGTGCTCGGCCCCCCTCACCATCGTGATTGTCAGGTTGTTGAGCGGCGGCTGAACCCCCAAGTGTTTGCTCATCAACTTGATCATCCCGACTAACTTCCCGCATGTCTCATCGGCCTTCTTGAACTTCCCCCCCATATACAAGAACAGTTCCCACATCGCGTTCCCTAGGGCATACTGGAGAATACCTAAGCAGCTGCAGTGCATCAGGTCTGCAGTTACCATCTCGATTCGGAAGCCTGGTATCAGGAACAGGCCACACAAGTACTTGTTGTGGCGAATCACGTCATCGAGAAACGACGAGCGGGACTCCAACTGATGTCTCCACGGGGCGTCGACGCCACAAAGCATCATCTGTTCAGTTGTACACTTGCACTTAAAGCAAATCCTCCTACCTCTGCCGCCTCTCCACCCCGTAAGCCCCAGACCTTGTTTCAACCGCGCCCAGTCCCCACGGCATTGGATCACCAATGCTCTGATATGGAGTGGTTTCCCTGCCACTTGAGCTCTCGTGGAGTCCCCTTTCCTCGACGAATCTGAGAACTTGACGCCGTCGTGGCGCGCGTCGGGCATCACCCCGCGAAGCCAACAGAGAACGCTCCAGCGCAAGACGTCCCATACAACCTATGCACAGGAGACGGAATGAAAAGTGGAGGAGGAGGAGGAGGAGGGATTGGGTGGAAAGACGATGGAAGGCATTCGGGAGGGAAGGATAGAGCTGGAGAGAGAGAGAGAGAGAGAGAGAGAGAGAGAGAGAGAGAGAGAGAGAGAGAGAGAGAGAGAGAGAGAGAGAGAGAGAGAGAGAGAGAGAAGGGATAGAGAGAGAGAGAGGGGAAGAGAGAGAAAGAGAGAGAGAGAGAGAGAGAGAGAGAGAGAGAATGGGACGCCCCAGGAGCAGCGCCTTAAAAGTGCAACGCCCTTGGCAGCCGCATCTGCAGACGTAGTTCTTGGGGAAAGCGCACATCCAGAAACGATTGTGCACGGGTCCAGATAGGCAGTTCCAAAGCATCAGGTAGATGCTGTCCCTGTTCGCATAGGGGGCGGAGTCCCCCCATATGCCGATTCCAGCGATAGGGGGGCCGTCGTTAACGCTAATGCCCAGGTCCCGAATAGCATCTGCCAGTGTGGATTCCATCCCAAGTCTATCTTGGGCAAACGTTGCAAAAGACTCCTCTCTACCAGGGGGTACGATGTTGCTCAGCATTTCGTGGGGGAGCAAGAAACTGACCTTTCCCGTGAACTGCCTCCCCGCCAGATTGTCCCAAAATGGCATATCTGCCAAGTAGGTCTGAGGCATAGTAGCGGACTTTCCCAAGCGCCGAATCAAGTCCCTGAGAGCGAGGGTTGACAAGTCTACGAGATTTGCTTGGGCCCAGGAGGTCGGGGTGGTGTGAGGTAACATATGTTAGCCCCTCCGAATGCCGATGTGCATTCTGCATGTTCGCAGAGAACTTGTCAACCCTCGCAGCGTTGCCTAAAAACTGAGACTGTACATCAGGATTGTCAAGCGCAGCAGCGCGAGCGCCTTGTAGAACAGTGGTGGCATGAACCTTGCCACGGTTAAACAGGCCGCCTAAGAACTCCTCGGTGTGAGACCTAATGGGTCGCCCCATGCACCCAAACTATCGAGGGGGGGGGGTGTCAATGGTCCAGGGATAAAAAGGGATGGGTGATCCAGATTCGTTTCGGGTGGGTGGGAGTCGTTGGTTTGGATTTGGCCCCAGTGGACCTCTTCTGTTTCGCCGCTGGGGTCCCATGGCTGCCTGGCGGTTCCCATAGCCTAGGCAGCTTCGCTGGGGGCCCATGGGTGTCTGAAAATCCGAGGCGTTCTCGTAAAGTGCCGCGTTTCCCCATGTGCGGCAAAAGATATTAGGCTTTGGGCACAAATGGCAGCAGCAGCGAGGCAGACGGAGAGGACGAGCTGGAATTTATGAAGTTGGAAGGGCGAGTAGGATTAAGCAGAAACTGTTGTGCGGGCACCCCTGAAGATGGCGATGACTGCACCGTGCAGTCGCAAACCCGTTACCCAGAAGCCAGGGCCCCGCGGTGACCGAACAGCAAAACTTGTTCAGGGCTTCGAAATCTCGATGTCGATCGATCTACGCCTCGCCTACAGGTTTCGACATCCGCACCATGTCGTTCCACGTCGACAGGAAACTCGTGTATCCGACAGCAGCCCCATCGGCGGTGTTGAAGGTTTTCTGGCAATTGTCCATCGCCTCCTTGCACTGATCCACCTGGGAGAGGGCGCCACGCGGAGTGGAGCAGAGGCATGGGGCTCGAGCAGGGGGAGGAGGCCGATGAGGAGGAGGAGGAGGAGGAGGAGAAGGAGGAGGAGGAGGAGGAGGAGAAGAGAAGGAGGACGGAGGAGGAGGGGAGGGGGGAGGAGAGAGGAGGGCGGGCCTTCCTCCCTCCTCCCTCTCCTCACTCCCTCGATCCCCCTCATCGTCCTCCCTCCTTCTCCCCTCCTGCTCTCCGCTCCTCGTTGTCCTTCTCCCACCCATTCCCTCTTTATTCATCTTCCTCTTCCTCCTCCTCCTCCTCCTCATTCTCCTCCTCCTCCTCCTCCTCCCTACTACTCCTCACCCACCCCTCTCATCGCCCTTCCTCCTCGAGGCCGCTGCAGTTGTGATTTCCAGCGCAATCGCTCCTGGAGCTGGCTCCACTCGGGCTGCGCTGTACCCTTCCACTTGTAGATCTCATTCTGGTAGGTATCCAGGCGCTTCAGCTGGTTCTGCACCTGCTGAAGGACGGGTGGATGATGGCAGGATGGGTGAGGAGAAGGAAGAGGCGGAGGAATGAGGAAGATAAGGGATGACCTGGGCCCTCATGTAGGCGATCATCTCTTGCGGGAAGTTCCTTTTCTCGAGGCCAGCAGTCACGAATGGCAATTGATCGAGCTTGTTTTTCACGCTATTGATGTAGGTCTGGTGTTTGTTGATCGCCTTGTCCTTCTCTAAGATTCTCTTCTTGTTCTCCGTTTTGGCCAGCGCCTCGGGGTCGGGGTCGTCCGCAAGCGGGGGCGGTTCCTCAATCTTGTTCGCCTCGCGCCTGGGCTCAGGAGGTTGGGAGGGGGGGGAACGGGAGTATAGTTCCTCTTCCACTTCCTTTTCCTCTCCTCCCTCTCCTCCCTCTCATCCTCTCCCTCGCTCCTCCCTCGTGCTCCCTCTTTTTTTTGTTAGCCAGGCGCATGCCTCGGCCTCGATGCAGCTGGCGCGGACGTGCTATCGCCCATCCTCTTCATGGAACCCTGCATGGCCTCGCGGACCTCCTCCAGTTGCTTAGAAGTCATGTCGCTGGTCGTCTTCACGGTGGACGCCTCTGCCAACTTCTCCAGCTTCGTGTAGATTGCCCAGCTGAACTTGTACTGTCTAACGCCAGCTTGGCGAAGTGAGCGATATTCATGTGCGCGCTCCTCGAGATCCCCACTCTCGACGAGAATCCTCGCGTGTGATGAAGAATTTAACCAAGTAGGTCCTGCCAATTGTTCTTCGGTAAGCCACTGAGCGCCCTCCGGGTCCTCCTCCTCCTTTGAAACGATCGTCTTCGTGGAGCACGTGTTGCCCCCAGAGGCTGGGTCCACGATGAAGCGAGCAAGCCAGGCGCGCCGATCTACATCGGTCTTGCAATCTCGCTTGTATTCGTCATTCATGGACTTCTCCTGCAGGACGCCTCGCAGGCACGAGAAGAGCGAGTTCCTCTGATCGTGCGGTAGCTTCTTGATGTCGGCCTCGCTGATCTCCTCGAGCTTCATGCCCTTCTGGAGCAGCTCCGCGCGGACCTTCGCCACAGCCTGGTGGCTGAGGGTATCCAGGACAATCGCTGCCTCCCCGAGCTCCTCCTCCTCCTCCTCCTCCTCCTCCCCCTCCCCCTCCTCCTCTTCCTCCTCGTCCTAGCCCCCTCCGAATGGGCACGACCCCGACGAATTATAAACAGCCTTGGGGATCTTCACGACAGCGTCAGCAGCTGAGGTAGCTCCTGGGAAACGAAATGGAGAACGCTCTACGAAGACGAGGCATGCCCGAGAGAAAGCCCGAAATAATTCGAGTGAACATCGCCCCTTGGACCATCGAGTTTGCCCAAGGTTGAAACCGCGGGATCCTGCAGCTGCAGATGCAGCCGCAGCTGCAGCCTTCGCCTTCGCAGTCTTCGCCATTGCACGGCCTAGGGATCTCCACCTGTCTCCGAATCGATGACGCTCAAGCCTCGAGCCGCGGATACTGCGGTTCGAACGACGTCACCTATTAAAATCCTCCTTCTCCCTGCTCGCCCTCCTCCTCCACACCCCTCCTTCTCCTCCTAGTTATTGTCCTTCCTCCTCCTCGTCCGCCTCCTCCTCCTCGCCCTGTCCTCCCTTGCCCTCCTCCTCCTCGTCCTCACCCTTCTGGTGCGTTGTGCTAGGCTCGAGCTCGAGAGATCGGGGCCCCTGGTGCCGGTTGAAAGGCTGAGCTGGCTCACCGAGATTCCAAATGCCGGGAAAAATGCCGGGAAAAATGAAATATTTCACTGAAAACATATATATATATATATGAAAAACAGAAAATATTTCATTTTAAAATGAATTATTTCATTTTGAAATGAAATATTTCATTTTAAAATGAATTATTTCATTGAAAACATATAAAAAATCAATGAAAACTCACTTCCTTTCATTTTCACAAATGCCGGGAAAACATCGAAACCCCAAGGAAACCATATATATATATATAAACATAAGATTTTCAGATTTCCTTTCATTTTGAAATGCCGGGAAAAAATGTCTCGACCTTCCCCCCTTCGAAGCTTCGGGGAAGCTCCAGGGAAGCCTCGGGCCCCCTGTCGCCCCCCTAGGGCGTGCTCAAGTGCGGCACCACGAGCTTTCCAGACGACAGTTTTTCTTGGCGCCTGGCGCCGCCAACCTTTGATAGCATGCGTCCTAGGCCTGAGAATTGCGCCGCGGGCTGCACCTCGACCTGAACGCGAGGGAGGGGTTCTCGCGCTCAGGGCTGGGGCTCTCGACAGCCCTCGGCGCCAAACGGCCCGCGCTGATCAGGCTCGCGATGTCCTCGTGGTCCTCGAGGGGGGGTGCAATAGAAGTTCGATCGACGAGGATGCTGAAACCATGATGATTGCAATCGCTTTGCAATCAACATTGCATCCAGCATACCTTGATGGAGGGTTGAGTTGGCTAGCTCGATCGGTCCAGGCTCTGGCTGCGACTAGAAGAAGGTGTACCATGAAGATCTGGTGAAGCTGGTTCTTGTGAGGCCTATAGAGGTGCATGTAACCTGCCTCCCGCCTTACCCCTCCCCCATCCCTCCTCTCTCCTCCCTCCTCCCCCCTCCCTTTCCGATCCTCCTAATCGTGTATTTCACCGAGGGAGTGTGAGATATGTTCATCGATCGGTGGCCTCGTCTTTGCGGCTGCGCTTGCTATCGGGCTCCTCGAGGTCGGCGTTATCGCACTCGATGTCAGACACGTAGGGGCTCTGACCCTTCTCGTCCCAAGAATCACTAGGGCATCGGTCGGGGCCTTGAAACTCAGGTGTTGTAGGAAGCGGGCTCTGATGGTTGCGTTCGCCGTCGGGCTCGGTCGCACCAGCAGTCGGGCTCTCTTCGACCTCGATGGGGTTTTCTCGGGAGTTCCTGATGACCTCGAGACGGTTCGCCTCGAACTCAACTTGTTCTGGCGTCATATCCTGCGCATGAGGAGGAGAAGGGGGAGGAAGAGGAGGAGGGAGAAGGAGGAATATGAGGAGGAGGGGGAGGAGGGGGAGGAGGAGAAGGACGAGGTAGGATGAGGCAGGAGCTGGAGAAGAGGGGTCGACGTAACATTTCCTGGCGGCATCCAATACGAAGGCCAGATACAGTAGGCGGGCCATTTCGCAAATCATCACCAAGTTCGTAGAGAGCGTCCCTGAACTGCAACCTCTGCTCGGGGGTCATCCCGATCTCCTCGGGGAGCATCTCGGCATTGCGCACCTCAAGGCGGGCGGAGATAGGGGTGCTCACTGGAGGGGGAGGAGGAGGGGGGTGATAACTGCCTGCGAGCCCAGCAAGCCCGCGACCTCCCCGTGCTGCGCTGCCACGATGCCCCGCAGGGCCTGCAACTCGCCAGCTGACAACTCGGCGGTCTCGTCCATGGCTGCCAGTCGGCTCTCTGGGGGGGGGGGGGCCCTAGGAGGAGGCCCTCCTTGGGCCATGGTCGGCTCTCTGGGGGGGGGGGTCCATGGGCCAGGCTCTAGGAGTCCATGGGCTCTAGGAGTCTGGGGGGGGGGGAGGCCCTAGGAGGCCAGTCGGCTCTCTGGGGGGGAGCCCATGGGCTAGGCTCTCGGGGGGGAGGCCCTAGGAGGAGGAGGAGGAGGAGGAGGAGGAGGAGGAGGAGGGGGAGAAGGAGGAGGATGGAGGAGATAGGGGGAAGAGGGGGGGAGGAGTGCGAGGAGCTCGGGGATGAAGAGGGAGCACGGCTGGGGCGAGGAGGCGGATGAGGAGGCACACGGAGCAGGAGAATGAACGCGCGTTGGAGAAGGAGGAGGAGGCGGAAGATGAGGATGGGGAGGATGAGGAGGAGGAGGAGGAGGAGAAGGAGAAGGAGGAGGAGGGAGAATGGGAGGAGGGGAGGAAGAGGAGGACGAGGAGGAGGAGGAGGAAGAAAACCTCGCGCTGGCGCAAGTCGGGATCGCGATCCGCGGACGCGAGCATCGAGTCGCGGCTGCGACACGCGGTCAGCTTCGCCGACTGGGAGGGGGGAGGAGGAGGAGGTGGAGGAGGGGGAGGAGGAGGAGGAACATATGAAGAGGAGGTGGGGAGGAGGAGGAGGATGAGGAGGAGAAGAGGGAGGGGCGAGGGGGGTTCTCCTTCCTCTTGCTTCCTCCTCCCCCTCCTCTCCCTCCCTCTCCCCCCCCTCCAACCCCCCTCCTGGGAGCGTCGTCGATCCTTCCTCCCCCTTATCCTCGCCGTGAGCGTGGCCTCAAGAGGCGTCGTCTGCATCGATATCACCATCTGGCATTGGAGGAGCAGGTTCCACTTCATGGCTCGTGGTGTCAAGAGACATGGCATCAGAGGGGATCGAAAACGTGCCGCTGGGCCACGACACAGGGGCATCGTTTGCACGCGGATCCACGGGACCGACCCAGGGCGGTATCCAACCTGGGGGGAACACGGCTTCGACCCAGCGGCCTACATGTAAACCGAACGCTGCCATAATGCAGAGATCCCGAGCCGAGATATCACACGCCCCCATGGAGCCCGACCCCTGCAATGATTGAGGAGGAGGAGGGGGCGGCTGTTGTTTTCACAGCGCGGCTCGACCAGCGCAGAAACATCTTCACGGCGATCTAATCGCGACATGCCCGATGGTTTACCGAAACGATTTGTTGGCAGGCCCCGAGGTGGATCTGGGACCTTGAAAACTTTCGCCTGGATTAATCAATCTACTCATCGCTGGTATACAGCTGGCGATGCTCCTGGGCCTGCGTCCTCAGGTGACGGATCACGGCGACAGGGAGGTCCTGGGGCTCGTCGACGGGGGTGGAGGAGGAGGAGGATCAGGAGGAGGATCAGGAGGAGCATCTGAGCTCCAGAGGGAGCAGCGAGGGGAGGAGAACGAGGAGGGGAGGAGGAGGAGGAGGAGGAGGAGGAGGAGGAGGAGGAGGAGGAGGAGGAGGAGGAGTGCCATGGGAGGAGGAGGAGGAGGAGGAGGAGGAGGAGGAGGAGGAGGAGGAGGAGGGGGACTGCAGTTTAATGTGACAGTCCTTCACGCGCCCCTTCGGCAAATCTGCCACGTGCATCTCCAAGCACTGCATAATCTCCTCCACCTTGTCCTGCGTGCGAGCGACGGGATGGAGGCAGGTAGAAACGAGGGGGGAAGCGTGACATTCTAGGAAGGCTAGCACGTTCGAAGAGGATTCTTGACACGTTTGAGGGGGAAATGGTTTGGGAAGGCGACTGTTATAACATAGGGTCCTGGATGCCGTTAGCAAACGCACCAGTTGGATTGACCTGTAGGATCTGGCACTTGTCCTTGCCTGAAGTCACCAGGAAGATGCACAAGGCCCCATTGTGGCCGTTGGCGATTTTCAAGACGGGGGTGGGGCCATCCGGTACAGGGCCGTCATCGCCCTCCTGGGCTTCTTCGGGCTCTTGTGACTCTTCTACGGGATCTTCTGCGGGCTCCTGCTCCTCATCGGGCCATTCCTCTGCGGGCTCCGAGTTCTCGAACTCATCTGGGCATTCCTCTGCGGCCTCGGAGTTCTCGAATTCATCGTCGGGATCCAGGGCCGCCTCCACGGGATCTGGCTTCTTGACAAGTTTGGGGGCCACAGCTGCAGCAGGTCGCTTGAGTGCAGGGGCTGCAGGTGCAGCTGCTGCTGGGCGCTTGCAAGCTGCTGGGCGTTTCATGGGCTGTCGTGCTTTGCTCACTGGCACGCGCAACTTCCGTGCCGCACCATCTGGATTCAGCAAATCGTTGGAAATATCGAGCTCCACTTTTACCCCATCCGAGTGTTCGGCCACAACGCAGCCTCTCTCTCCTCGGGCGAGCGTCGCGTGGGTCAACGTGCCGTTCGCCCATAAGGTGGTCGCCTGAGCTAATTTGACGATGGTATTCGAATGAGGTGGAGGAGGAGGAGGAGGAGGAGGAGGAGGAGACGGAGGAGAATGAGGAGGAGGAGGAGGATCGAAGAAGAGTTGGCCTTCATGCCGTCAAACCAGCGCGCCACCACGATCGCTTCGTCGGGGTCGGCGGCGGTCTCGGCCTCGGCCTCCTCGGCCGCGGGGGTGTCCTCAACCTCAGCAGCAGCTGGCACAGGATCACGGAACGCGGCGAATGGGTTCGGCTTCTCAGGCCTCGCTTGATCAGCGTAAAGCTTGAACGCGTTCCATCAAGTGCAACCTCTCCTCATCACAGCTCCATCATTTCTCAAGGAATGATGGAGTGGCGTGAGCGAGATTACACCTATAAGGGGACGCGAGTAGGAAGGGCTTTGCGAGCCCCCGTCTTCTTCCTCCTCATTCTCCTCCTCTTCCTCCTCTTCCTCCTCTTCCTCCCCCTCGTCCTCGTCCTCGTCCTCCTCCTCCTCCTCCTCCTCCTCCTCCTCCTCCTCCTCCTCCTCCTCCCCCTCCTTCTCCTCATACTAGGACCTCCTCCTCCTCCTCCTCCTCTCCATCCCCCTCCTCTTTGTTCCCTCGCGATTGCCTCTGGTTCCGCCTGCCCGCGCCCCCGTGGTCCGAGATGGGGCTGCCCAGGGGGAACTTGCCTGCGTGGTGCCTGTGGATCACCTGTGGCGGAGAGCACTTAATTCGAACGGATGCGAACCCCGAGGATAAGGAGGAGGAGGAGGAGAAGGAGAAGGAGGAGGAGAGACCTCCGCAGCCCCGAGGGGGAGGAGGAGGAGGAGGAGGAGGAGGAGGAGGAGGAGGAGGAGGAGGCGGATGAGGAGGAGGAGGAGAAGGAGGATGCCGACGGAGGAGGAGAGGAGGAGAAGGAGGCCGAACAGCAGGAGGAAGGACGAGGAGCAGGAAGAGGAAGACAACGCGGCAGGTCGCCGTAAAGATGTCGGCCAGTTCGTCTGGGATCGCGCACTCCGCGCCCCTGCCAGCTGACGCCTGGAGGCGGAACAGGAGCAGGAAGAGGACGATGGACGACATGGGGTGGAATAGGAGGAGGGAGACGGGAACAAATGCGACATTCGCGGCCTGCGTGATGTCGTATTTGATCCGCACGTGGGAGCACATCACCCTGAAGCTGTAGCTGATTCTCTCCACCGCCTCCGACTCCGAGAAGTTCCCCATAAACGCGAACTTCTGAAGGGCATGCTTCATCTCGGGGTTCTCAGGCAGGAGCGTAAAAAACACTAATCGAGGTCGGAGTTCTAGAAAATCAAACGCCCCCAAACCTACGAAAATCCAGAGTCGGACGATCCCCTTGGAGTTTCGTTTCCCCCCCCCCTCCTCCTCATCCTCATCCTCCTCCTCTCCCTACCTCCCCCTCCCTCTCTTCCTCCTCCTCTTCCTCCTCCTCCCTCCTCCTCCTTTTCCTCCTCCTCCTCCTCCTCCTCCACTCCCTCCTCTCGCTCTCCCTACCTCCTCCTCCTCCTCCTCCTCCTCCTCCTCCTCCTCCTCCTGCTCGTTTCTCCTGTTCCTTCTCCTCCTCCTCACCATTCCTTTTCCATCTTAGAGGCCGGTGTCCTGCAACACCTTCGCGCAGCCCGCGCGGACGTCGTCCTGCGTGAAATAGGCCCCGCGAGGGTCTACCTCGAAGAGCGCCTTGAGCGCGGGGGCCGCCTGCGCCAAGTAGTCCTTGAGGAGGGGGGGGGAGGGCGGGAAGGATGAGGAATATCCGAGGAAGAGGTGGAGAAGGAAAGGAGAGGAGAAGTAGGTGGAGCGAGGATGAGGAGGAAGAATGGGAGGGGGAGGAGGAGGAGGAGGAGGAGGGGGAGGAGGAGGAGGAGGAGGAGGAGGAGGAGGAGGGGTAGATTTCCAAACGAAATCCTGGTCAATGCCAGTTTTCATGTCGTTGCTGGGGTAGAGCTTCGTGCTGATGATGTGGGGGAGGGCTAACTGCACGCACGGCCCCAAAACTTCAGCTGCCGAGGACTCGGGCGCATCCTCGGCGGTCCAACACTTCGCGCGCACCATATGTAATGCTTGGGCCTGCGTGGCTCGGGTGCAACAGCGCATCCCCCCCCACCCCTTATATATCCGCCGAATCCAGTGGATCCACCAGGCTATGTGAGTTCCCCATAATACCTCAATCCGCCCAAACCTATATATCATCTAGGCGCACGCACCATATATACACACTCGCACACATTGACAACATATACACTTGACATGCAATAGCTCTAATATTGTGTACATAGTATAACATGCATGTTCTGAATTATTCATTTGGAAATGAATTAATTCATTTCAAAATGAATTATTTCATTTATTTCTTGTTATTCTTATTATATGATAAACTTCTTTTTTTATGACATATTGACACGTCGTACATCTACTCTTCTTTTTTTTCGTTTTCTTCTTTCTAACGATCAGCTCCTTCTTTTTATTCTGTTCGGATGCTCTGGGAACGCACAACAAACAACTTCTGTTTGATCGTACCCTCTGTGCGCTTCAGCACCTTGGCCAACACAACGACGAATCCCAGCAACGCTTCCTCGTTGGCGTAGCGCTCCTCGCGGTCGCGCCCCTCGAGCCAGGGCGACTCGCCCTGGGCTGACCTGAAGCCCTGCCACTGTCGCCAGCCGGTCTCATAGCCGGCGCGGGTCCCCTCAGACAGCCGCAGCATCAGCGCCTCGCGCTTCTGCTCCTCGATCCACCTGCCGTAGTCCTCCCCTCCCAGGGTCGGGCGGTCCGGCCAGGCGATGGCAGCCCGAGCTTGGCCCAGCGCGATCGGCTTGACTAGCCTCTGGGTCTCCACCTTCTTGCCCCTGTTGGGGCTCCGCCTCCGTCGCCTCTTGGGCGTGTCGACAACCGCATTCAGGTCCACCTCCTTGGCGTCAGGTGGGGGCTCGGGCCCCCGCACGAGGTCCTCCTCGATCGCTCTGAAGCGGACGCCTTGGCTCTTGCGCCTCGCTTTGTGAACATCGTCGCTTAGCACTCCCGCGTGTCGGTCGTCCCCTGCGGCCTCGGCCTTCACGCGGAGCTCGCCCTGCGCCCAAGCCCTGAGCCACCTCCGGGTCGTCTCCCAGGCGGCGGACTCCGCGGGGTCGCGGCAGCCGCCTGCCCGCTGGGTGGTCTGCAACGTCGCGTCCGCGACGGCGCCCAGGACAGCTCTCGCCGTCTCTGGCGGCAAGGACCTCGCAGCTTCCCGCATCTGGGCATCCACGGCGTCGCCCTGGGCCCGCCTCGCCACCCAAGCCGCCTCGTCGCCCCCTTGCACGATCCAGATTTCCTCGGGCGACAGCGCTCGGATGCGCCCGTCGCAGCTCCCCGGGATGTGGGCCAACGTCCCTCCCGGTCCGCCCGGGCCCTCTGTGGGCCAGCGAACCGTGCCGGTCGGGCCGTCGATCGAGCAGACCAGGTGCTTCGTGTCGGCGAGCTTGATGTGGCCGATTCCCTTGGGCAGCATGGCGTCGGAGCCGCTCCGGGCTGCTGGGTCCCACGTGACGTTCCCCTCGTCGTCGAGCCAGTGGTGGCCGCCTTCGCTGAGCTTGTCCTTCAGCGCGTGCTTCACCCCGTGTGGACAGCGGCGCGCCGGCGGCGTGCGCACGCTCGCCAGGCTAGCGCCTGCTGGTCCTCGGCCCGCTACGAGCAGGCTTCGAGCCCGGGCCGTCATGTCGCCGTAGTGGGTGCAGACGACCTCCAGGTCGTACGTGCGATATCCCATCCTGCGCGGCGCTTTGACGACGCGGGCCAGGTCGAGCTTGCCGGGGGCATCGACCACGACGATCTGCGGCCTTGCTCGGGTGACCGCGGACACCAGCTTCTCGACCTCGAAACCCTTCGGGTCCAGGGTCAAGGTACACATGATCCAGTCCACCTCCGTTGAGTTGCTCGTCGTCAGCTCCCCACCTAGCCGTTCCCAGGCGCGCCCGTAGGTGCCCAGCGGGCTCCCGAGCTCCAGCCCTCGGCACCCCTTGAGGGCCAGGTTGCGCGGTACCGCTGCGGGGGTCCTCAGCGCCCGATGTCGGAGCGCAGACTCCGCAATGGGCCCTTCCTCCCCAGGCAGCCGCAAGAGATGCTCCTTCGCCTCCGCCAGCATCTTCCCCCACGCCTCGGGCGGTTCGATACGGGTCCACCCCTTGCGCAGGAGCTCGGAGTGGACCTTCTTGGCCTCCTCTCGCGACAGCCAGTCCGCGATGTCGTTGTGGTAGGTGCGGATGTACAGTGCGGTGGTGCTGAACCCGTGGCAGGCTTCCAAGCGCTGAATGAGGCGGGCGAGGTGCCTCGCAAGCGGATGCTTGGGACGCCTCTTGGAAATCCACGACCGCACGTTCATGTTGTCAGTGACGTAGAAGACAAGCTCGCCCTGCCACTCGTCGCCCCTCGCTGCGGCCAAGGCCACGAATGCGAGCAGCTCGACGATAGCTATAGCCCAGTCCTTCTCGGCCCCCGGGTGGCTCAGCACGTCCTCCAGCTGGCGGAGGAGCGGGGCGGCATCCACGGCCATATAGTGTGGTGGCGCCGCCTTGCTGCCTGCCACTGCGCGCCCCCAGTCTATGCTGCCGATGGTCGTCGTGGTAGCATCTCCCCCCGTCCACCTCGCCCGGGCGGTGGCACCTGGTAATGCTAGGCGCTCGCGCGGCCCCAAGCAGGAGATGAAGCTTGCTTCGAAGGTGGGCGCCCAGGCTTCGGGCGCGTCGAAGAGCACTCGCAACAGCTCGAGGGTCTGATCCCACTCGTCCCAGGCGAGGGCAACCTCCTCCGCGCTCCCTTTGGGCTCCGCCCAGGCTGCTCCGAGCCCGCCACCAAGGAGGCGGTCGATGACCGGCAGCTCAGGCTTGATAGCCGGCTGCGTGGCCACCCAGAACTGCGCGGAGCCCCTCAGCTCCTGGGCGACCTTGATGGGAACCCGGCGGCACCCATAGTGCAGCTCGTTGATCGCCAGGAGGTGGGCGGCCTTCACGCATTTGGGCTCCGGGAGCCTCGAGCGCTGCTTGTCAACGTCCAGATAGAGGCCCCAGACCAACTGCTCTGCCTGGAAGGTACCCTCCTCCGCCATCTTGTCAACGTTGATCGCCTCGCTGCCCCAGACACGCCTCATGCTCGCGTCGCAGTCGGCTGCGCTGAGCCAGGGCCTGAGGCCGACCAGCGGCTCGACCAGGACGCCGTCGTCCATCAACCACTTGGACGACCAGCGCACCGTGTCGTTGACTGCGGGGTCCGGCGGCCTGCGCCGCTCGTGGTCCCACTTGGCGCTCCAGGCGAACGCCGTATACTCGCCCGGGGACCCCGACCACCCGAAGACCATTACGCAGTGGATCATGATCACGCGCGTGGCCATGTCCACAGCCTCGCCTGGGAGGGAGGTGCCGAACTCAACTCGGCTACGTCCTCGTCGCGCACCCAGTGCCACTTGAAGGCCCTCGAGACGTCCCTCTTGGCTATCACCTGCGGCACCCCGGGGTGGCGCGCTGACCACCAAAGGGAGAGGCGCACGAGGGCCTCGTGCTTCGGTTGAAGAGCCGGCGGGCGCAGCTCCTTGGGCGAGTCCCCGTTGGCGGCGCGCATGTCGTGTATAGGGCGCCCTTCGCTGCTCACCGCGCGGTCGGGCAGCATCTTGGGTACTCGCCCGGACGGGCTCTCGATGAGCTCCGATGCAGACAGAGCGTCCTCGGCCTCTGGGGTGGCCCAAAGCACGGCGCCGTAGGAGGTGTCCTTCCAGGCCTTGGCGTACATCTCCAGGGCGTGGTCCCGTGCTGAGGCGTGGGGCTTGGCCACGGTGCGCCGCCTGGGCCGCTGCCTCCGGACGGGGACACCCTTGGTGGCCATCTCGCGGAGGTACTGCTTGTGGTCCTCTTCCAGGGCCGCGCCGAACTCAGGGTCGAGCACCCCTCCGAGCGGATTCCCGAGGACGCGCTCCCGCTCCTCGTGAAGCCGCGCCGCGGCGGCTTCCACGCTCCCCGCGGCGAGGAGCAGACGATTCCCCAAGTCCGTCACCTCCTTCACCAGCTCCGGGGCGAACCCTGCGCGCTCCAGGCACCAAGCCAGGTATTCCTTAGCCTCAGGGGCTCCAGGGCGAGAGGCAGCCGGCGGCGCTGTTGGACGCTCGCTCTGGCGTGCCTCCGCTCTGCTCTCATGGTGCGCGCCCGGGCGGACATGCGCCGGCGGCACCTCGGGGCCTCCGCATCTACGCCCTGGGTCCCTTGGGTCAGGGGCGGCACTGCGCCCGCGGCTCTCGTCCGGCGGCGACCTCGCTCGCAGTCTGCCTCTTGCAATGGGGGCCATCGTCTCGGAGGCGGACGACTCTGAGCCATCGTGCACCCCTCCGGAGGACCTCGCTCTCTCTCGTGGGGGGCCGTCCCCGCACCCCGACTGCGGCTGCGGCTGCGGGCGCTAGGAATGCCCTGGCCCTCGTATTCCTCGATGTAGGTCTTCTCGGTCTCGACGTATATGGGGCCCAGGATCCCTCCTCCGGCGTGCTCGTCCCGCGGGATGCCGAGGCTTTTCATCTTGACCTTCAGCGCTTCGTGCTCCTCCACGTAGCGCGCCAGGATCTCGCCGAGCTGGCGAGGTTCTGGCGCCAGGGTCGGATCCGTCGGATCCGCCCCAGGCTACTCTTGCATCAACACGTCGCTGTTCTGCCCGATCCCGTTCAGGTACAAGATATCCGCGTGCTGGAGGTCGTTGCTCTTGCCGCCCCTCCGTACGTCATTGAAGTTCTTGACGAAGCGCCGTGCTGCATTGCACTTGTGGACCCCCCCGCGGCAGGCTACCCCCGGGTGCGTCTCGGTGGCCCTGCGTCCTGCCTCATCGGAGGTGGCCTCTTTGGTCCCCCTCAGCCTCCGGTGGAGGGGGGGCTCCTGGGAACTCCTGCGGACTCTGAGGCCTCGGGGGGGCACTCATGGCCCTCTGGTCCTCGCGCTCCTTCCGGCGCGCCTCGCGCTCGAGTCGGGCGGCGCGGCGGGCCTGTACCTCGTTGCGCCTGACCTCCAGCTGCCCGACTGCACGTGCGGCGCTCCGCTCCTGGTCGCTGCCCTCGCCCGCTAGGCGGGCGTGGCGCCCCTGGGCCTTGGCGAGCTGCTCCTCCACTCGTCTCAGGGCGCCTGAGCTCCTCGAAGTGCCCCCGCTGGACGGGGGGACTGAGCTTGCCCTTTCGCCTCCTACTGCTGCGGCCACTTCGCTGAACGTCGGTGCTGGCATGCGGCTGCTGCTGGCTGCTGAGCTTGCTGCGGCCCCGCCTGATCGTGCAGCTGCCGCTGCGGCTGAAGCCCGGTCAGCAACCCTGGCTGTGACCCTCCGCTGGCCGGCTTGGGCTGTGGCGCCAGGTGCTGGTTGCTGATCTCGATCCCACCGGGGGCTCCAGCTGGTCCAATCCTTCGGCGGCTTCAGCGTGGCCCACAGCAGCAGCTTCTCTCCAGGGCGCACCGACTCCTCGTCGTCGAGAGGTGGCCCATGTGCGCCTGCCGTGTCCTCGTCCTCCGTGTACTCGAAGAGGTACAGCTGGTCCTCGTCGAAGATGCACCCGGACAGCGCATCTGAGACCCTCAGCTTCGCTTTGACCTCTCCTGCCTCGAACGGCCCCCTTGAGCAGCACCCACTGGTCGCCCTGCTGCGGGACAAAGACTCGCACTGGGCTGGCTCGGGATGCTTCATTCTCGGCTTCCCTCGCCTTCTTCTGGCGGCGGTTCTCCTCTTCCTCCTCCTCATCCTTGTCGGGGCTCTCACCCCCGTCGTCGTCACCATCACCATCTCCGCCAGGTCCGCCTCCACCTCGAGCGGCAGCTTCACGCGCCTCACGCTTGCGCGCTTTATTGCGCTTCCAGCCCCCTCGCTTGCCGCCCCGCTTGCCGCCCCGCTTTTCGTCGCCACCGCACTCGATCACGATCGGCTCACCGCCGGTCTCCACCTCCACCTCGTCCTCACCTTGGCGTTCGCCCTGTAAGCTCCCGCCGTCCTCCTCCGCCACGTCTCTCTCCGGGCAGCCGTCCTTTGAACGACCGCCCCCACGGGGGCCCTTTGAGCTCTCGTCAACCCTGACCTCCGTTGAGCCTCTCAGTTTCGGGTGGGGTAGGCAGTCCGAGACGCCGCAGCAGCTGAGGGGGGCCTCAAGCCAGCTGTCGTCGTAGCTGCAACTGCACCTGTTCCGATCCTCCTCTGCTTTACCAGTGATGGCGCTCCTCCTCAAGCTGCCGCTCTTCTCGCCATGCTCGCTGATGGTCCCGCCCTCGGTCGCGGCGCCCTCTGCCGCACAGGCTGACGGGCGCGATGAAGGAGGGGGGTCTTGTTCCAGGGCGTCAAAACGCTCGGCCCGCGCCACCTTGCTTTCCAACTTCTCCTCCAAAGCCCGCGCCTCGGCGTCCATCGCCGCAATCTGCTGTTCCAGCTGCTCGGGAGCGGTGCCTGCAGCCGCTGCTTTCAGCACGACTGCCCAGGCAGCGCACAGCCGCGGCGCATACTGCCCCGCGTGCTGGGTCCTCCGCATGCCCCGCAGCCCCAGCCCGAAGCCGGCGCTTCCCAGCTCCCCCTTCACTGCAGCACTGAGCTGGGGGGTGCCGCTGGGGACGCGCCCTCCACCCTCCATGTTGGGCGGGGCTTGCGTGCTGATGGTGAAGCGGAGCTCGCCCTCGGGGGTCTTTCCGAAGTAGAGGGCCCACTGGTTCTCGGACAGAGCGGAGTAGTGCCGCTTGGTGCGGAAGTCCACCCGCGCCCAGTGGAAGTTGTCTGGGGCGGCCCGCGCGATGAGCTGGTTCACGCGGAGCAGCTTGTCGTCCGGGGACAGCCTGACTGTGACGCCGTCCTTGTCGAGGCCATAGCACCCGCTGGCCTCACCCAACTTGGTGCTGAGGTTGATCAGCTCGCTTGCCTCGGCCTTGCTGAGCCGCGTGCGTGCGTCGAGGTTGTAGGCTTACACCTGGGCGTCCGTCAAGTCGTGCGGCAGGCCGCCCTCTAACGTGCGGTGCGCGTGCTTGCCCGAGCACCGCCTGGCCAAGATCAGAGCGTAAGGGTAGAGCCCGAGTGATACCAGCCACCAGGTTCGCTTCTGGTACCGATACTGGGGCTCGTCCGGGGGTCCGAGTCCCCACTCGCACATGTCCATGGCGAGGACCCGGGCCCCAGTCGCGTGCACTAGAGCTCTCATGCAGGGTCGATCCCAAAGCTTGGGGTACCTGCCGCCCCGTGCTGAGGACTCGATGAGAAACTCTCGTCCTGCCTCGTAGCCCCGCTTTGCCCCTATGCACGCGAACTCCCCGAACACGTTGCCATCGATCTCGACTTGACGCTCACCAGTCCCATCTGGGCACTCGAAGGTGCTCGCCCCTCCTGCTGCCAACTGCCAGGGGCAGTGGCTCACGCAGGGAGGAGCGAACTGTAGCACATTGGCTTCGTCCGGGCCTGGAGGCGCACTGAACTCCTGGTACAGGCGCTCGCGCACTAGCGGGTCGCGGATGTCGAACTGCGGCCTGGGGTCCTGGCTGCCCGTAGTACTCGACGGATCGCTGGTGGCGATGCCCGCGTTCTTCATGGCCTGTGTCCAGCGCCCTGTGCCGGCGAAGATCTCCCGCGTCCTGAGCCCCCATGCGAAGGCGGGCCGAGAGCGCAAAGGCGCCAGGTCCTTAAAGTCTGGGCAGGCCACCTCGGTGGGGAGCTCGACCACGGCGGGTGCGCCGCCGGCGGCTCTCCCACGCTGCTGCTGCTGTGCTGCACGTGCCCTGCAGTGTTGGCACGGTGGGGGTTTGCTGGACACCACCGGGCTGCCCTCCTCCTCGGAAGCGAGGTATGTCTCCCAGCCCATGGTGGGGAGCTCCTTGAGGTCCTTCCCGCTCGTGGCCCAGGTGCGAATCAGCTCGTCGGCCACCCGTCGGCCCTCGGCGCCGGACGGAGGGTGAAGGACACGCATGTGCCCGCGATGGGTGATCACGTGGCACTCCTGCTTGGGTTCCCCCGCTGGAAGGACTGTGTCAATATCCAAATGACCCCAGTGATCTGCCCGCCAGACTCTGACCACCACTTCGTCCAGCGCCTCGCACGGGAAAAGGGCGACACACCTGAAATCCTTGTCGTGGTCGCGGTGCACCGCGTCGTGGATGTGCATCCGGACCTCGGCCTCCCTGGGAGATATCCAGGGTGGGGCGTCAGCGAGGCCCGCAGCAGCGCCGGTCGCCTTCTCCAAGAGGTCCCTGCGGATCTCGAGGGCCAAGTCCTTGACCTGCTGGGCGTCAGGTGGTGCCTCGAGCTGCACCCAAAGCTTGGCTGCCGCCAGATGGAGTGGGAGACGTTGGCGTTCTTCCGAAACTCCGGTGGGCACATGCAGACGCTTCGCGATGCACTCGTCGAGGGGCAGCTGGTCCTGGTAGTCAAGGTAATGCCAAGTCTGGCCCTGCACGGTGACGGAACCCTGGCCCACCGACTTCTCCGCGTTCCACCGCACTGGGGTGATGATGACGTCTGGGTCGGCCCCCAGGTTGCCGGCTTTCGCCCCGATGCGGTCCAGGAGCTCGCTAGCCTCGGCAGCCAAGGTGGGGCCCCCGTGGCGCGTTGCCTCAAGGAGTACCTGCTCGACTGAGAGCTTTTCCCCGCGCCCACGGGCACAGGCAAGGCGGGCCAAGACATGTGACCGTAGGTAGTCACTGGCGTGGCTCACAGGGGTCGAGCACTCCGCTCTCCTGGACAGCAACGAGCAGCTTCTGCTGGGCCAAGGCCCCCGCGTCTGTGCAGACGCTCGCCCCAGTCAGGGCGGGGCTGTCAGCGCGCGGGTCCTCCAGCCAGGTGGCGTCGGGTCCCTGGGCAGCCTCGCGGAGCTCGGACTCCAGCTCGGTGCACTGAACCTCGGCGTACTCGTCGGGTGGTGCCCAGCCCGTCTTGGTCGGCTGGTTCTCCGTCGCCCCCGCGCCTGCTGCCCGCTTGCTGTCCGCTTCTGTCTTGGCTTGGGCCCGCAGCTGCGCGATCCTCCCATTGACCGAAGCTGGGTCGATCTTGGCGGCGTTGCGGGGCCCGCCTCGCCTGAGCAGCTGGCACTGCACGGTCCAGTGCACATCCTTCAGGCCCTTGATGAGCTCGTGTGAATGCGAGCACCCATGAGCGCCCTTCTTGCAGCCGATCCAGGTCGAGTTGTCCCAGCAAAGCGGCTTGCCCTGCTTGTCGCAGGGCGCGTGCCGGACGGAGAGCTTGATCTCCTGTGCGTTCAGCCGCTTGCCAGCGGGGTAGGCGGCGCGCGCTGAGGTGGCTTTCGGCCGGTGGGCTTCCTCTTGGGCGCTGCTCCTGCTCGCTGATCTTGCAGCTCAGCAGCCGGTTCGCCCCCTTTCTCCGACTTCTCCTGCCTTGCCCGGGACGCCGCGCACCCCGTGCATCGAGTCGTTGAGGACGGTCTGCAGGTAGCGCTGCTGGCGAGGGCGCACGACCTCTTGGTAGTAGCCCGTGGGGGACTCTAGGTCAAAGACGTTGGGGAAGACGAACGCCGGGCGGCCATCCGCCTTGGGAGCGAAGGCCACCATCTTGAGGTCCTCCTTCCGGGGGTTGTCCGTCTGCAGCACGCGCAGGAGGCCTCGCTTCTTCTCTCGGAGGCGCTCGCACCAGGTCGACCACAGCTCCTCCCATAGTTCATATACGAACTTGGGCGGGAAGGCGTGGTCGTCCTTCTCGCACTCCCGCGCAAGGATCTCCAGGCAGTCCAGACGCTCTTTGACGTGCTCCCGTCCGAAGACGAGCCCGAAGAACTTGGTCATGTTCTAGGCCTGTCGCTTCCACTGGTCAAAGACCACTGGCGCCCTGGGCCTGGGCTCCAGCTTGGCGTCGTGCGGCGCGCTGTACTTGTCGAACGCGACCGTCTGGCATGTCGGGAAGTCCGCCGCTGAGGCAGACCACGGAGCCAGGTTGTCCAGGCTGCTGCCGCCGAAGCTGAGCGAGGCGCAGGCCATCGCGATCCGATTGGACACCGTCGTGGGCGCTTCGACCGCGAGCATCAGGGCCTTGTTCTGCTCGCAGGTCCGGCGCAGAGCATAGAACAGCTCGCGCCCAAGGACCTCGTCGCAGACCTCCACCGTCAGCTGGCCGCACCCGCGCGCCAAGTAGACGTCCAACTCCTCCGCTCTTCCCAATGCCGCCACTGTCCCGCGCTGGGCCGCCTTGTCGCCTTGGCGGGCGCTAGCGACCCCCTCCAGGGCGTGCAACATCCGTGCGGTGTTCGCATCCAAGGGTGCTCCGGGCTGCACGAGGCCAAACGGGTCGCTTCCTCCGCCTTCCTCTGGGGCTCCCGCGGCATAGCGCGCCGGAGCTGTAGTCAGACCTGGGGGCAAACCCAAGTCGCTGATGTGATGGTCGTAGCGGAATAGGGCCCCAACGTTTGGAGCCTGTGGGCGAACGACGGGGGCGAGCCCAGCCGCGGCCGGCAGGGGGCCGGTGTCCCGCAGCCCAAGTGCAAGTGCCGGTGCAGGCGCTGCTGGCGAGCGGGGCGGCCGCGTCTCGATCAAGGGCGCGCTATCGGCCTGGGTGGCCAGCGGCCCTTGCGAGCGGTGGCGCTCGGGCGGGAGCTTGAGCAGACCCTGCAGGCTGCTCGGCGCTGCCTCCGGGGTCTGAGGCCGTGAAGGCACCTGCTGCAGCGCCTCCCAGCTGCCAATGTGCCCATCGAGCCGTGCGAGCTCCTCAGGCTCGGTCGTCTGCTGCCTGAGGTGCTGGGCGTAGCGGATGAGGTCGGCGAGCACCTGGTGGGCCTCCTCGCCGAAGCCGGCGGCCGCACTCTGCACCGCCGCTGCGTCGCTCGATCCCCGGGCCTTCTCCTCCAAGTAGCATGCCATCATATCCCCGCCGTCATCCTCCTGATGGCTCTCTCCCGATGCGGGTGCCTCGGAACTAGCTGCGCGCCCGCCCTCGGCTGACGGGGAGCGCGAACCTCGCCGGGCAGAACCAGCTGGCGGCTTGGGCGAGCTGCTACGGTCCAGCCGTTGCCAGTGGCTGCGCAATCTGGCGTCTGCCTCGGTAGCTCTCGCCTCGAAGCTCGGGCTGGGTGCCACTCCCCCTTCAGGGTGCCACCAGACTAAGCTGGCCACCTTCTCGCGGAGCAGCTGCCAGCGGGCCTCGCTGAGTGGCCCGGCGCGGCCGCCCACGGGGAGCCCGTGCCACGCAGCCAACTTGCGCCAGACTTTCTCTGGCATGTTGGTCGCCAGGACGCTGATGCCGAGCTCCTCGCAACCCAAAGGCGCGTGGTGGAGCATCTCTTATACCGCTGCATCACTACGAAATTGATTTACCCAAGAATTGAACCGCCAAGTAAAATTTTACTAGAAATCTTGAATGTGCGCGCGCCATAGGGGAGTAGCCTGATCGGACGGGCGCAGGGGCATTCCAATGTTCGACCCAAGCAACATTGCGATAATGATACACACGCCAAGCATGCGTAGTCAGTTCGGGATCGGGTTTTGTCTCGCGTTGTCGGCCCTCGCCACGCTCCCCAGCTACAGGCCGCGTGCGTCGCCACCACTGGGACGTGGGTCGTGGGGCAGGACAAGACTTGTTAAAAACGGTTCAGGACTTGGCAAATCCCACCGGACCTCAATGTCACGAATCTGCGCCGCAGGTTCTGACTTGCAAGTGGCGGTGCCCGCCCACAAACAAATTGAAACGCGACCGCGACAGACGCGATCGCCAATCGTGCATTCAAAGCTGGTGCCATCAGGAAAGTTCCCCCACTAGCGGGGTTAACGCGCCCACGTCAAGCCGTCATCCTTCCCAGGCGTGCCTGGCTGCGGTCTCGGCCGCCCAAATGTACCCTTGGTGGAACGTTCGCCCTTGCCGTCGGGGGTTGAAGCCCATTGCGCGGCGGCGTCGCAAGGATGGGGGAAGCAAGGGTACCCTTGGGGATCCCTCGGCATCCTTGCCCATGTTATCGGTTGGGCGGGCGGGTCCTCGCGCTTTTCTTGCCGCGCGATGGCGTTGCGCGGCCTTCTTGGGCATCCTTGCCGATCTTTCGATCGGCGCTTTCTCCCCGATATTTTGCCAGTTGCGACCTGGCAAAGACATGTCTTCACATCCCCCGTTCCCCCTTGCCCCCCCCCCCCCCCCTTCCCACCCCGTGCTCCTCCGCGGGAGCTTGTCAACCGCGTCTCTTCCGCGTGGTGTGGCCCGTGCTGGCGTCCAGAATCAAACGTGTTCAATTGGTTGTCCTCAAACGGTTTGCGCGGTGACACGTCTCGCCCGCTGCTCTTGTGAGGCTTACTTGGCTCATGTTGGCGTCCAGAATCAAACCCTGTCAATGCGTTTTCTTTAAGCGGTTTCCGCGGTGACACGTGTCGCCAGCTGCCCTTCTGAAGCTCATTTGGCTCATGCTGGCGCCCGCAATCAAACGCGCGCAATTGGTTTCCGCAAGCGGATTTCGCGGTGACACGTGCCACCCGCTGCCTTCCTGAGGCTTCCTCGGCTCAAGCTGGCGCCCCAAATCAAAAATGCACAACTGGTTTTCCTCAGGGGGCTTTCGCCGTGGTGCGCGTCATCCAGGAGGCCACATCTAGTTCGTCACCTGATAATGTCATGCATGTCGTACCGTTTCGTTCTTTACATTGTTTTCCACGCTGGTCGGCCGCGTGCTATAGGGTTAGCAACGTCTCAGTAAGTGCGCTCCGTCTCTTTGTCGGTCACTGCTCCGCCGCCCCCCAGCGCGCAGTTTGCCAGAAAAGCTATTAACGCAATTTGTGTTTGTGAGTTTGCCACGCTACGCTACCACCGCCCATGTCGCACTCAACGGGCCCCTGCCCTGCAGCCACGTTGAAAGCTCTATGTTCTATTACATGCAGCCCTATCTAGACACTGCGCTGGCATCGTTTAGATTCATATTCAACGCATGCATATTCAACTCTGCGCGACCGTGCCTGACCACGCCTTTATCGAACCCTGCTCCAACACATACTGTGACCAAGGTCAACAGTATCTCTGCGACTATCCTGTGGCGTACGATTCGTAGCATTAGCGTGGTCCGCAAACCTACCCCAAAGCTTATCCCACGCCACCCTGGCATGTTCAAACGCCAACCAGACGCTGTCCACATGCAACGGTGGTGCAGAGGGTGGCGCGACCGAGTTCGACGCGGGCGTCTCCTCAGGGTTCGACGCGTACATAAAGTAACGCACGCTGTCGCCATGGCGGCGTCCACGACGCAAATGTCACCGCGGTAGCACAGCGCAGTGCCACGCCCAATCCGCATGTGCAGACCACGTGCACATTCCCTACCCGATCAGTCCAATGCCCGCTCCCCCCATCATGCTTTGCTCTACACGGGTTTCTGGAGCTATTTACCAGTCTTGTGCGCCCTTGCAATGTACCTCGTTAGGCTGTCCAACGCACAGCCAGCGCGGATCCTCTTTTTTCGCAACTGGTTTAAAGTCGTCATTGCTATGTTGATGTGGGCCGTCATATGCTTTAATGCATTCATCCGACGCGTACTTCGCGGCGCGCCTGCATTACGCAGTTTACCCCCCCCCATCGCCCCCCCCCGCCCCCCCCCCCCGCCCCCTCCGCGCGCGCGCCCACCCGCCCGCCCGCCGCCCGCCCACCCTCCATCCCAGCCCACCCCACTCCATCGCGACCCCCCCCTGTTCGCGCCCCCCCCCCCGCCTCTTTGCGCAGCGCCCGTGCGCGGCAGCGCCCGCGCGTGGCGTCCGCGCGCGAATGTCCATGCGCCACGTCGGCGCGCCGCGCGCACTTGCGACGCCAACGCGAAAGTCCCGGCGCGCCTTCCCCGCGGTTCGTGGCCGCGTATGGCAGTGCACCTAAGGCCTCAGTAGCGACGCTCATATGCGTCCGCGCCACGCATGACGCCGCGCCCTCGCGCGGACCGCGGCCCAATAGGGGGCTCCACCTGAGGCGCCTGTGGCGACGTGGACACGCGACCGCGCCACCCACCACGGCGCGCCCCATCGCGCGGTTCGCGGCCCCGCATGGAACTCCACCGAAGGCCCCCGCGGCGACGGTCGCGCGCGCCTGGGCCACCCGTCGCGGCGCGCCCTCGCGCGGTTCGTGGCCCCAGAAGGATTTCAACGAGAAGTTTCTTTGGCGACGTGCGCGCGTGCCCGGCCCAACTTTGGCGACGCGCTCCATCGCGCGGCCCGTTGCCTCAGAAAGAGTTCCACTTAGGGCCCCAGTGGCGAAGGTTCACGCGCGCGCAATCCATTGCGGCGCGCGCCTCGCGCGGCCCGCGGCCGCGTCGGGAGTTTCGCCTGAGGTCCCCGCGGCGGCGCCGTCTTGCAACCGCCCGCGCCGCCCATTGCGGCGCGCCCTTCGCGCGGTCCGCGGCCGCGCGAAGAGCCCCGCGCAAGGCCCGAATGGCGACCGCTGCCCGCGCCATTCGCGGGCCCATGGGGAGCTCCAAGCGACGCGTGCTTGCGTTTGGCCGCCCACGACGGCGCGCGCGCGCGCGCGTGCGACGCCCATGGCGCTTGCGCCGCCCATGGCCCGCCCACCCACCTAGAGACCCCCGCCCAGCTCGACCCCAACCACCTCCAACCCGCCCGCCCACCGCGACCACCGCCGCCCCCATGCGCGCCCCCCACGCGCCACCACCGCCACCACCACCAACCATCAACCACCACGACCAACACGCCAACACGACACACACCACCACAACAAACACACACACACACACCACACACACACGCATCACTGCGCACCTACACGGTTCGCGGCCCCACAGGGAGCCCCGCGGAACGCCCCAGTGAGACGCGCATGTGCTTATCCACAATCGCGGTGCTCACAGTTGCGCATGATTGACCTCGTGCCCAAGGTGCGTGAAACTCCAGCCCCGCGCCTTCCCCCCCCCCATCCCCCCCCCTTTCCGCCCCCCCCCAAAAAAGAGAAACGACGTTCCCCGCCCGTCTAACGTGGGCTGGCGGGGGGGGGAACATCAGCTGGGCAGAGCAAGGCAGAGTCAGGGGCAAAGGATGGGGAGTCACGCAGTCGGCCTTGATGGCGCAGGACGCGCGACAGGACGCAAGACTCTTCCGACGGTAACGTTGTCCCCAACAACCACGGGGCACAAGGGCGCCTTGCCCGGGCCGCGACCGCGGCCGACCCGCGGACGACCCGCGGCCTCGCCAAAGGGAGCGCGCGCCAATTGGCCGCGCCACCGATCGCGTAGAAAGCGCAGCGCGTCGCGCCGCCCCGCTCGCCCCCCGAGGCGCGATCGCGCGACCTGTCGCCGTGGCAGGGGGCCAAAGAACAAGGGCGCGGGCGACGACGTCGCAAATGAGTGAACACGCAGACCGCCCTCTCAGCGGCAAAGCGACCTGTGGCCACGGCAAAAGCAAAGGCGCGGGCGACGACGTCGCAAACGAGAGGATGCGCAGACCGCCCCCCTCGGCAAAGCGACCTGTCGCCACCGCAGAGCACAAGAGAAAAGAAGCGCTGCCGACGACGTCGCAAACGAGAGAACGCGCAGACAGCCCGTCCGCGGCACAGCGACAAGTGGCCACGGCAAAAGACCAGAGAACAAAGGCGCGGGCGACGACGTCGCAAACGAGAGGACACGCAGACCACCCTCCCGCGGCAAAACGACCTGTCGCCACCTCAGAGCACGCGGGCGCCTCCCCCGACAGGCCACGCTTGTCATGGCGCTCTACGAAATAGGAGTGATGTTGAGTCGAAAACCAAATTGTGAAAAACCCAATGTAGAACAAATCATTCTCAGATCGGCAGAAGCTGTCGTCTCAATGTGCAGTGTGCGAAACTGTATACTCAGCGCACCCCAGGCGCGCGGCGCCCGCGCGCGCGCGCCCCCCCCCCCCCCCCGCCCCCGATCCGCCACGCCGGTGCATGACGCTCCATATCTGGAGTGATGTTAAATCGAAAACCAGATGGTGGCAACCCAGTGTAAAAATTCATTCTCATATTGGAAGGAGCTGTCATCTCTAGGAGCAGTATAAGAAACTGCATACTCAGTGCAGCCCACGTGCCCTCGCGCGCACCTCCCCAATCCTCTCCCCTGCGAAAGACGTGCTCCACAATTGGAGTGATTTGACGCCAGACGCCAAGCAGTGAAAACCAGATTTAAAAAATCATTCTCAGGTCGGAAGAAGCTCTCGTCTCAATGTGCGATCTACGAAATTGGATACTCAGCGCAACCCAAGCGCGCGCCCTAACCGGCCACGCTTGGTATGAAGTTGTATACCATGGGAGTGATGTTGCATCGAAAACCACATGGTGGAAAACCCAATGCATTCTCAGATCGGGAGAAGCTGTCATCTCAATGTGCAATATACGAGACTGTTTACGCAGTGCAGCCCACGTGCGCGCGCGCCCCGGCTGGCCACGCTTGTTGTGACGCTCTTTACAAGTGGAGCGCAAGTCGAAAGCCAAATGGTGAAAGCCAAGGTAAAGTTTCATTTTCAGATCGGAAGAAGCTGCCATTTCAATATGCAATATACGAAACTGTATACTCAGTTCAGCCCACGCGCGCGCCCCCCCCCCGATGTGCCACGCCTGTGCATGACGTTGTATTGAATGGGAGAGATGTTACATCGAAAACCAACATGTGAAAACCCGATGTAATAATTCATTCTCAGATCGGAAGAAGCTGTCATCTCAATGTGCAGTATGCAAGACTGTATGCGCAGTGGTGCCCGCGCGCGTGCGCGCGCCCGCCCGCGCACGCGCCCCGAGCGGCATCGCTTGGCATGGCGTTCTATACACTGGGAGTGATGTTACTTCGAAAACCAAACTGCGGCAACCCAATTTTAACTTTCATTTTCAGTTCGGAAGAAGCTGTCATCTCAATGTGCAGCATACGAGACTCTATACTCAGCGCAGCCCACGCGCGCGCGCCCCTACCGGCCACGCTTAGTACGATGGTGTATACAATGGGAGCGATGTTAAATTCAATACCAAATGGTGGAAAACAAAAGCAAACACTCATTCTCGTATCGGAAGAAGCTGTCATCTCAATATGCAATATACGAAGCTTTATACTCAGTGCAGCCCACGCACGCGCGCGCACGCGCGCGCGCCCCGCCCCCCTCCCCCCCACCCCCCCACGCACGCACGCACACACGCACGCGCACACACGCACGCGCCACCACCACCACCGCAGAGCCCCCACCACCACCACCACCCCGCCCGACCCCCCTCGCCGATCCGCCACTCCAGTGTATGACGCGTCATGCAATCGGAGCGATAGTACATCAAAATCTACGGGTACAAACATCATGCAACAAAACACATTTTCATATCGGAAGAGGCTGTCATCCCAATGTGTAATATACGAAGCTGTATGCTCAGTGCAGCCCGCGAACTGCGCGGGGGGCGTGCCGACGTGGATGGCGCGGACGCATGCAAACTGCGCCATCGGAGCCTTCGGTGTAAGTCCCACATGCGCCCCCAGGCCGCGCGAGGAGCGCGCTCGGGCGGGCGACGCGCGGAGGGCAGAGGCAGAGGATGGGGGGGGGCGAGGAGAAGAGGAGACGCGGGGCACCGCTTCTTCAAAACCAGGACCCAACGCCACAGGATGGTTGGGACGCCAAAGCATCCAATGCAGAGGGCGCGAGCGTGCCCTCGGCGCGCCCCGCGCCCTCTGCCCGACTGCGACGATGAATGGAATTGCGGGGCCCGGCAAGCACAAGGCGCGCGGAGTGCCCGGCTGCGCGGGGGCGACGCCGAATCATTGCGTCGTTCGTTCACAAGAGCCGCGGCCGCACTCGGAGACAGTCGCAGAGCGCGGCGCCGCGGGCGCGGCGCGGGGACCGCAATCCCACGTGGAAGCGAAAATGCCCCCCCCAAAAGAAAACCTGAGAGGGCAAGGGTGCTCTAGACCCAGGCCATGACCTCCTCGCGGCGCGACGCGCTTAGAACGCCGCGGACCAAGCCCCGGGCATGCGCAAACATCGCAGGGCACAAGGGCACCCTTGCCCGCAATTGCGGAGGACACGACGCGCGATGTACAGGACACAAGGGCACCCTTGATTTGGCAGGGTCGACCTAGTCATCAAGGCCGACTGTAGGTCGCGAGATAGCGCGCCCTGCCAATTTGGGGAAATTGGTGGCCATATTCATTGTGAGGTGCAGGTAGTTGAGTTCCACTCAGGCACGTTTTGCGATTCTACGGGTGCCCTCGAGCACGCGCCTCTGCCATCCTGGCCGTGCGCGGGCGATCTCTAGTGTTGGGCCACCCTCTGGGAAGGCAACCCTTGGCCTCTTCGCGCTCGCCCTGGCCCTAGTCGGGGCATCGCGCGCTCGCTCGCAGAACAGGGAGCCCCGTGAGCCCGAGCATTCCGCGGCGGCGTCGCCTGGCACTCGCTGCAGTCATCTTGCCCATGGGGGGGGGGGAAAAGGGGGTGGCTCTGTCTGTCGGGGCCGCTGATGGCGCGCAGCGTTAAGCGGCACTTTGCCAGCCCCAACCGGGGGCGCCGCGTCTGGGCGCGTTTCTGGCGCAGCTGCCCATGTCTTCGAAGGGGCTCGCGCCGCCCATGCGCCAACTAGTGGCTTCCACCCGAGGATGCGACAATGGGCCGCTCGGTGGCACTGGGCAGCGCGTCGCGGCTGGGCGAGCATTGCGCTGCGACTGGGGCGCTGGGCCGGCTCGCCAAAGATCCGGAGGGGGGCGGCGTTCTGCCATCGAAGATGCGAGCGAGCATGGTGCGTCGCAGCGGAGAGAATCGCAGGGGCGTCGCGGTGAGCGTTCTGTCCACCTACGTCGCCCGAGCACCGGGCCGCGCGCCTGGCGCGCGCATCCCGCCAGCGGTTGGCAGGGGGGGGGGCTGGTCGGGCGCCCGCGCCGCATGCGCCGCCCCGACCGTCAGCGCCGCCAGATTACGACGAAGCGCGCCGCGCGACGGCGCACGACGGCGCACGACGGCGCGATTCAAGCAACATTTTGTTTAAATTTGCTTGAAATTTGCTTGGATTCTGCTTGAATTTTACTTGGGGGGCTATTTTTTTTTTTTTTTTTTTTTTTTTTTTTTTTTTTTGAAAAAATGCTTTCCGATAGTAGAATTTGAAAATTTGCTTCAATTTTGCCCGGCAAGCAAAATTTTGCTTGAATTTAGCTTGGCAAGCAAAATTTTGCTTGAATTTTGCCTGGCAAGCAAATTTTTGCTTGAATTTTGCTTGGCAAGCAAAATTTTGCTTGAATTTTGCCTGACAAGCAAAACTTAGTTTGAATGTTGCTTGGCGCGGCCCGCGAAGGTAAATTCGAAGCAAATCTTGCTTCGGCCGGCTGCGCCAAGCATCGATGGCGGCCGTGGTCCTCCATGGCCACTGCCGCCATCGATGCGAACGCATAGGTCGTGAAAGGGGCGTAGCGACACAAAAATGGCTTGATTTACTTAGGGGCAGCGCCGAGCAAATTCTAAACAACTTTCTAGCAAAATCTTGCTACGCGAAGCAAAATTTCAGCACATGTCCAGCAACATTTTGCCACGCGAAGCAACATTTAAGCAAATGTCTAGCAACATTTTGCTACGCGAAGCAAAATTTAAGCAATTTTCTAGCAGCAGTTTGCTTCGCGCCTCCAGCATCCTTGACCGTTCACATCGACATCGGCGGCATGTTATCTGCGCGGGGGGAGGGAGAGGGCCGCGCCAATCAAACTTTCAGCACATGTCTAGCAACATTTTGCCGCGCGAAACAAAATTTGAACAACAGTCTAGCAACGTGTTGCCTCGAACCTGCCACAGTTTACCCGTTCACATCGATGGCGGTAGCATTTTACTTGCGCGGGGGAGTGGGGGGGGGGCAGCGCCAAGCAAAATGCAAGCACATGTCTAGCAAACTCTTGCTACGCGAAGCAACATTTAAGCAACTTTCTAGCAGCATTTTGCAGCGCGAAGCAAACTTTAAGCACATTGCTAGCAACATTTTTCAGCATCTCACGCGTTCGCGCCGATTGCGGCGGCATTTTTTTTGCGCGGGGGGGGGGGGGGGGGGGGGGGGGGGGCGGGAGAGGGCAGCGCCGAGCAAATGTTAAGCGCATGTCTAGCAACATGTTGCTACGCGAAGCAAGACTTAAGCATTGTGTTTAGCAGAACTTTGCTACGCGAAGCAAAATGTAATCAGCATTCTAGCAACATGTTGCGACACCAAGCAAGCTTTAAGCAAGTTGTCCACAAGTTGTCCAGCAAGCTGTTGCTACGAATTGTGATTCGAACGCGTCAGATATTTCGCAAAGCACCCCCTCCTTTTGTTTCGTTCGCAAAGGCCCCCCCCCTCCCCCGCTGCCCCCCCCCCCCCGATTGTCGCGAAGTCCTCGCCCCACCTCCCAGTGCAGATGTTTGCAAGATCCCCCCCCCGCTTCCCGCCCCCGCCCTTCAGATTTTTGCAGAAGTGATCCCCCCCTTCCTCCCAGCCCGCGCATCCGATGTTTGCAGCGCCCCCCCCCCCCCGCCCTTCCGATTTCTGCGCAAGTTCCCCGCCTATTCCGAATGGTGAGCCCCTTTGCAAAGTCCCTCTCCCTCCTAGTCCGACGAATGCAAAGTCCTCCCCCCCTGCCCGCTTTTTTAGATATCTCCCAAATTCGATTCGTCTTGCCGATATTTGCAGAGCCCCCGCCCCCCCCCCCCCCCTCCAATCGCCCTCCCCCCGCCCGCCCTTCCGAGTTTTGCACCCCCCCCGCTCCTCTTCGCCCTCCCCGCCCCCGTATTTCAGATTTTTGCAAGACCCCCCCCCCCTCCCTCCGCCTTCTTACCTCCGCCCTTACGATTTTTTGCCCCCCCCCCCTCCTTCCCACCCCTTGGCTTTTCGATTTTAAAACGATCCCCCCTCCTTGCTCCTTGCCCCTTCGCGATCGTTCGCCCCCCCCCCACCCCCTTCCACCCCCCTCTCCCCCGATTGCGGAGGAGCGGCCCCTTCCGCAATATCTGTCATTGGCGAACCTTGGCGGCAGATCAGGCGCGCGCGCCCGGCGCCCGCGCCCCCCCCCCCCCCCCCCCCCCCCCCCCCCGCCGCCGCGCCCCCCCCCATGATGCGCGGGCGAGCGGGCGGCTGCGGCGCGCAAGCGGTTGCGCATTTTGCGCCGGGCTGGTTGTTCGAGGGCGCGGGGCCTTCCGGGGCGGCGACGCCGCCCGATGGCCGACCCCGAGCATGCCCGACGTGGAAATACAGATGGAGATGGGGACAGCGAACGATTGCAGATACAACGGGCGGGCGCCGCGGGCGAGCGGCAAGGGGCGATGGAGTGGATGGTTGGGCTTGGCCTGTGGCCGACAGGGCCCGATGGCGCGCGGGCGCGGCCGCGGGGGAGCGGCGGTGGACCGCCGGGGAGAAGCGGGGCGGCCGCGGGCGGGGCGCTGCGAACGGGAAGGGGGGATGGGAGGGGCGCGTGCGGGAGAGGGGGGGAGATGAGGGGGGGAGTCTAGTTTGCCCTTGCCCTGCCAATGCATCCCATGCCCGGATCGGGCGCCCCTCCCGCTCTACTTTCGCCATTCTGCAGCGATGGGCCCCGACTGCAACTTCAGCGCTGGGGCGCGTCGTTGACGCGCCGCGGCGCAGCTTCCTACAACGTTGCGTCGTTGCTTGGGAAGCGTCGGGTTGCTTGTCGGCCCACGCGGCCTACGCCGCGATCGCGCGAACCCAGGGCCGCTGTGCGTCTGGCCTACCCCGTCCCTCGCTCCGACAGATTTGGGTGCTCCTGGTATGCCCTCTGCTTTCCTGCTTTCCTAGCGCCGCTGCACCCCCCGCTGCGTCAGTTCCCAAGGCAATTCTGCGTTGCGGGGCCTTCGGTTTGAAGCGACAGCGCCGCGCGTCACCTCGCCCCCCGTCCTCCCACATCCACCCTATCATCCCGCCCCTGCCCTGCGCTCCGCGCGTCAATTTCGGCGCACCCTCCACGCGCTTCTTGACCGATGAGGGAATTTCTGTTCATCTGAGGGACCAGTGGCGACGTTTGCATGCGCCCGCGCCGCCCAGTACGGCGCGCCCATCACGCGCTTCATGGCGCCTTAAGGATCCCCACTTAAAGCCCCCGTGGCGACGTTGACATACGTCGGCGCCACCCATGGCGACGCACCCCTCACACCGCCCGCAGCCCCATAAGGGGGCTCCACCAAATCCACCCAGTTGCGACGTCCACATGCGTCCGCGCCATATAACGGCGCACCCCTCGCACGTTTCGCGCCGTCATGTGGGGCCCCACCTAAGACCGCAGTGGCGATGTCACGCGCGTCAGCGCTCCGTATAAGGCGCCCCGCCGAAGGCCTCGCGGCGGCGTTTACGCGCGCCCGCGCGAAGCCCATGACAGCGCACCCGCGCGCCGTTCGCGGCCGCGCAACGAGCTCCCTGCACGGCGCCAGTGGCGATGTTTGCATGCGCTTGAGCCGCCCATGACGGCGCGCCTTTGACAGCGTTCGTGGGCCCAAAGCGAGCGCCACCAAAGGGCCAAATTGCGACGTGCACGCGCGCTCGCGCCATTCATTCCGGCGCACATTTCGCGCGGTCCGCGGCTCCATGGGGAGGTTCACGCAAGGCCGCAGTGCCGATGTATGCACGCCCCCGCGCCTCCAATAAGGGCACGCCGTTCACGCGGTCCGTGGCCGCGTAGGGAGCTCCACCTATTGCCCCACTGACGACCTCTGCGCGCACGCGCGCCGCGCATCACGGCGCAACGCCCCCGCGGTCCGTGGCCCCACCGGCAGCCCCGCTTAAGCCCCATCGGCAACGTTTACATGCGCCCGCGTCACCCAGTACGACGCGCCCCCTCAGACGGCTCGCGGTCCATGAGGAGCCCCATCTAATGCCCGAGTGACGACGTTAGCACGCCCCCCCCCGCCCCCCCCTTCCCCCGCGCCCACCCATTCACTCCGCCCACCCAACCACCGCGACCGCCGGCACCAACGCGCACACTCGCGCGCGCACGCACAGACCAACGCCGCCGCCGCCACCGTCGCCACCCACCACCCACCACCACCAGCACCACACCAACACAGCACGCACACACCAACACACACACACACACACTCCAACACACAGACCACACACATTATGGCGCATCCCACGCACGCTTCGCGGCCGCATGGGGAGCTGAAAGGAAAGTACCAGTGACACCTGCCGATGTGCGGCCCAGTAGGAGGCTCCATTGAAGACGGTGTTCACAAGTGCTGCGGTCCGAATGGCGCATGGCGTGGCTCTTACGATGATTATGTAACAGCTCTACGCCACCCTGCGACCACATGCCGCACACTGGTCTCACATGACTCGTTCCTGTCCTGGAATACTCGTCGGTACTCACGCGGGTTTTGCGCTTCGTTTCTCAGGGGTCAGTCGCATTCGATTCACTTTCCGTATGGCTAGAACAAGCCTTCTTGAGTCATACTCTCGCTCTCTTTTCTTCTTTGTTCCACTCCTACCCATAGAGATTACATCCAAGTTGTTGAGATATGACGCGTATCAGTACCTTGCTGGATGCTTATTTTGTACATGGTGCAGCGGTGCTGCGCTCGCAGTCTACAATCGGCCTTGATGAGTAGGCCGACCCTGCCAAATCAATGGTACCCCTGAGTCCTGTACATCGCGCGTCGTGTCATTTGCATTTGCAGGCAAGGGTACCCTTGCGCCCTGTGATGCATGCGCGTGCCCGGGGCTTGGTCCGCGGCGTACTGGGCGCGTCGCGCCGTGAGGAGGTCATGGCCTTGGTCCAGGGTGCCTTTGTGTCCCCTCAGGTTTGGGTGGCCAGTTTCGTTTCTACGTAGGATTACGGTTCCAGCGCCGCGCCCGTGGTGCCACGCTCTGCGACGCCCTCTCAGTGCGGCCGCGCCTCTTGTGAACGAACGACGCGTTGATTCGGGGTCGCCCCCGCGCAGCAGGGCACTTCGCGCGCCATGTACTTGTCGAGCCCCGCAATTTCATTCATCGTCGCATTCGGGCAGAGGGCGCGGGGCGCGCAAAGGGTACCCTCGTGCCCTCTGCATTGGCTGCTTTTGTTTCCCAACCATCCTGTGGTGTTGGGTCCTCGTTTGGAAGAAACTGTGCTCCGCGTCTCCTCTTCTCCTCGTCCCAATCCTTCCTCTTCCCCCCCCCTGCCTCTGCCCTCCGCGCGCCACCCGCCCCGGCGCGCCCCTCGCGCGGCCCGCGGCCGCATATGGGACTTCCACCGATGGCCCACATGGCACAACGCGCACGCGTCCGCGCCATCCATGTCGGCACGCCCCTCACATAGCTCGCGGGCTGCACTGAGTGAACAATCTCGTATACTGCACACTGAGATGACAGCTTCTTCCGATCAGAGAATGAAGTTTTATGATGGGTTTTCACAATTCGGTTTTTGATTTAAGATCACTCCCATTGTATAACAAGCCACGCACAGGCGTGGCGGAGGCGGGGGGGGGGGGGGCGCGCGCGCGCGCGCGTGGGCTGCACTGAATGTACAGTTTCGTATATTGCACACTGATATGACAGTTTCCGATCTGAGGATGAAATTTACATTTGAATTCACGATTTTGTATGCAATTTAGAATCGCTCCCATGGTATAGAACGTCTTGCAAAGCGAGGCCGGTCGGGGTCGCGCGCGCGCGTGGGCTGCGCTGAATATACAGGTTCGTATTCTTCACATTGAGATGATAGCTTCCTCCGATCTGATAATGAAATCTTACATGGGGTTTTCACGATTTGGTTTTCGAGCTAACATCGCTCCCATTGTATAGGTCGTCATACAAAGGCGTGGCGGATCGGGGGCGGTGCGCGCGCGTTGGCCGCACTGAGTATACAGTTTCGTATATTGCAGATTGATGTGGCAGCTTTTCCGATGTGAGAATGAAATTGCACATTTGGTTTTCACGATTTGGTTTTCGAGTTAACACCGTTCCCGTTGTATAAAACGTAGTACCAAGCGTGGTCGGTAGGTAGGCGCGCGCGTGGATTGCACTGAAAATACAGCTTCGTATATTGCTCACTGAGATGACAGCTTCTTCCGATCTGACCATATTTTTTTCAGAATTCGGTTTTCGGTTAACATCACTCCCAGTGTATAGAACGTCCAAGCGTGGCTGGTCGGGGCGCGCGCGCGTGGGTTGCCTTGATTATACAATTCCGTATATTGCACGCTGCGATGTCAGCTTCTTCGGATCTGAGAATTTTAAACTTGGTGTTCACCAGTTGGTTTTTCATGTAACATCGCTCTCGTGTGATAAAACGTCATACGCTGTCGTGGCGGGTCGGGCGGGGGGGGGCGCGCGCGTGGGTTGCATTGAACATTTTCTGTATTGCTCACTGAGATGACAGCTTCTTCCGATCGGAGAATGAAGTGCTACATTTGGTTTTCACAGTTTGGTTTTCGATTTAACATCACTTCCATTGTATAAAACGTCATACCAAGCGTTGCCAGTCGGTGCGCGCGCCGCGCGCGTGGGTTGCCTTGAGTATGCAATTTCGTATATTGCGGACTGATATGGCAGCTTCTCCCCACCTGATAATGAAGTTTTGCATTTGGGTCTTCAGGATTTGGCGTTCGATTCTACATCACTCCCATTGTATAGGTCGTCATAGCAAGCGTGACCGGCCGGGGGGGGCGCCCGTGTGTTCTGCGGTGGCGAGAAGTTGTTTTGCCGCGGATGGTGTTATGCGTGTCCTCTCGTTTGCGACGTCGTCGCTTGCACCCTTGTTCTCTGGTCCTTTGCCGTGGCCGCAAGTCGCTTTGCCGCGGAAGGGTGGTCTGCGTGTTCTCTCGTTTTTGACGTCGTCGGCCGCGCCTTTGTTTTTTGTGCTTTGCGAGGGCGACACGTTTCTCTGCCGCGTGACGGTGATTTGCGTGTCCTCTCGTTTGCGACGTCGTCGCCCGCGCTTTTGCTCTCTGGTCTTTTGCCATGGCCATAGTTCGCTTTGCCGCGGGAGGGTGGTATGCGTGCCCTCTCGTTTGCGACGTCGTCGCCCGCGCCGTTGTTCTCTGGTCCTCGGCCATGGCGACGGGTCGAGCGATCGCGCCTCTGGGAGCGAGCGGGGGCGGCGCGACGCGAGGCGCTTTCTACGTGATAGGTGGCGCGGCCAGTTGGGTGCCCTTGTGTCCAGTCTGGCGCGCGCCCCCTTTGGCGAGGCCGCGGGTCGGCCACCGTCGGCCGCTGTCGCAGCCTTGGCAGGGCACCCTTGTGTCCTGTGGTTTTGGACGTAATGTCGCCGTCGGAAGATTATTGTGTCTTGTCGCGCGTCCTGCGCCATCAAGGCCGACTGTGCTCTGTTACCTAGGGAGGGCGAATGGGGGGAGGTGCCCGCGCCCATGGTATGGCTTTTTGATATCTGTTTTTCCGCAGCCCACGGGATGTTCAGGATTGGTATGACGATGGCGTGGCCTCACGCAAAGTTCGAAACTTCACGGACGAGACTGAACCACATGCAGCCTCGACGTGCGACGTTGCCGCAGTTGCTCGTTGCGAAATGAGGCGGGCGTGGTTCCCACGCGCCACTCCATCGATGCCGACCGTCATCACCGTCCTTCCCCCTCTCTTCCAACTTCCATCTTGCCCGTCATAATTCTCAATCGTCTCTTCCCTGGCTCAAATCCGCGCCACGTATCCTCGGCGCCCTCGCCTCGCGCAGCCCTTCATGAACGTCAATTTTCTTTTTGAATTACATGCGAATTCAAAAAAATCAAGTAACATGTTACTTGGTTTTTCAATTCGTAGGTAATTCAATTTTGTAGTCGTTGAACTATATGAATCTCCTCGGTGAACTCTGCGGGCAGGCGCCCCGAGGGCCCCGGAGCAGGTGCACGGATGACGCCGTCAGGCTTCACCAGAAAACGGATGACGGTGCCTGTCGGATCCTCCACCTCGAGGGCCATCGCGCCGTCAAGGTACTCGGCGACCGCGCTGGCTGCGGCGGCATCGGCTGCCCTTCCCCTGAAAATCATCCACTGCGCCCGTTCTGGCCACTGCACCTTCGCCCGAACGATGAAATGCTGCCCGAGCGGCATGGGCGGCGGCGTGGGCGGCTTGGGGAACTCTGGGACCGGCGGCGCCTCAAACCGCACGCTCGGTGGTCCCGCAGGCGCGGGGACAGGATCGCCCGGGCTGGTGGGTGCCTCCGGGGCAGGGACCGCCGGGGTGGAGCGCTCTGGAGTGCGGCTCCGGGCTGGAGCGGCAGCGGCACGCTCTGGCGCGCGGCTCCGCGGGGCAGGGCTCCTCCGGGTCCGACGCCGCAAACCTGCGAAGAACCCGCCACTTGTGGGAGCGTCGTTGATCGCTTTGGCAGCGTCGCCGCCGAGGTGCTGCAGGCAGAGTGGAACCCCTGAGGCCATGCCCACCGCTTCGCGGAAGCACGTTACCTGAGAGCACTTCTCGCCATAGCGTAGGACCATGTAGATCTGCTTGTGGTGCTCGCATAGGCAAGCCGTCGCATTCCCCTCACTGGGGGGCGTGAGGTCCGAAGCTCGGCCGTCCTCCACCAACAGCACGGTCGGCTCACCGCGGGCGGCATCGCGACAGCCTCCAGGCGCCAGTGGGCGCATCTTGCCTTTGATCATGAGCCCCACCTTCACCGCCTCGCAGAGGTTGTCCTCGACGTCCACCTCGGACTCGGACTCCTGGTCGAGCAGCCTCGCCACAGACCCCTGCACACCAGGCTCCGCATCGCCAGTCTTGCGACGGCGGCGTCGCCGGCGGCAGATGCACGCCCCGTAGCACGAAAGCCATGAGATGACGCACAGCAGCAGCTTGTAGGTCAAGCCCAACCACCGCCAGAGCCAGACGAAGATCCGGCATGGAGTGAACTTCGAGTAGTCGCCGAGGTCCACGATAGCCTCGTTGTCGAGGGCGGCGTACTCCTTGCAGTGCAGCTCGTTCTCGCGCCCCTTGCACCCAGTGCAGCCGGCGGAGCGGCGCAGGTGGAGCCAGCGCGGGTCGCGCTGCTCGAGCTCGCGCCGGAAGCCCTTGTCGCTCGCGCCCTTCACGGAGTCGCACTCGACCCACAGTCCTTGGCGGTTGATGCGCTCCGGGGACTTCATGTTGAGCTTGAGCCGCGCGACTCGGTAGTCGACCCTGATCAGGAGGTCGTTCTGGCCACGCTTGGAGCCCCTGCCCTCCTTGATGCTCTTGCGATGCCAATCGGTGGTCGGGTCCGCGCCCACTGGCGGGCCATGCCATACCACGTCGGTGAGGGGCGGGGCCGCCGGCGGGACCAGCATGTCAAGCTTGGCCTCGCCAGGCGTCTTGCGCCTTGGGCAGGGGCAGCATGCCAGCACCAGACCGCATGTCCAAGCCGCGGAGGCAAAGCGTCCTCAGGCTGTGGGCCAGGAGCGCGATCACGCCAGTGCCGGAGAGGATCGCCGCGAGCCCGACGACTAGCGGCCACGCGGAGCCGAACAGGTAGAGGCCCACTTGGTCGGCCATGTACAGCACCCAGCCGCCGTCTGAGCTCAGCCAACCACCTCCTGCCTCACGAGTCGAAAAGGCAGACCTGAAGCTCCCAACAGCCCTGAAAGTGCCCCCGCCCATCCCCTCGGCGAACCGGCGCGTGCGGTTGCCGATGTCTTTCCAACTGTTGCCGAAAAGACCCCAACCCCTGATCCAGGACGACGGGTCCGAGTCGGAGGGGTCGGGGGGGGGGTGCGGGTCGGGCCCTGGGGAGGTGGGTCGGCCGGCGGCGCGAAGCGCTCGCGCGGCGGACCCCCTCCGGCACCTCCCGCGGTAGCAATGTGCTCGCTCGCGGGGCGCGCCCCGATCGGCAGCGCGTCCTCGCGCGGGGAGGGGGCCACGGTGCCGTCGAGCCAGAACGCCTTCATGTCCACGTCCGACGTGTCGTCGTAGTACATGTACTCGGTCTCGTGGTCGGGAGCCGTCCGCCAAAGCATGGGCCCGGCGTCTGCGGTCTCAAGCGTCGCCACGAGGATCAGCAGCAGAGCTGCAGCGCGGCTGTGGCGCCCGCAGGCTGGCGGCGGCGCCGAGGCCCCGGGCAGCTCCTCCAGGCGGGCCCCGGCGCGCGCGCGCGCGCTCTGCCGCCCTCGCCTGGCATCGAGCCGGCGCCGGCGCGGGCCCGCGCCTGGCCGCCAGCTCGGCGGGGGTGGGCGGCGGCCGTGCCTCGGCGGCTGCCCCCTCGCCCTCGGGTGCTCCGCGGCTGGCATGGGCCGGCGCCGCTCGGCGCCCGGGCCCCCCGCCGCCGCGCAGCTGCGCGCCCGCAGGCAGCGTCGCCGCCGCCCCCAGCCGCGCGGCGCCAGGCGCGGCATCATGCGGCCGCGGGCGCCCCCTTTCGGGTCTGGTCCCAGGTCCCGAAAGTCTTCTGGCCCCGGCCCCGGGGCCCGGCCTTAGGCCAACTGAGGCCGACCCCCAGCTTGGCCTTTGAAAAGGCTCGAGCCGCCAAGCGGCTGAGAGAGGGGAAGAAGCGGGAAAGGGCAAGCAAGGAGGCAAGGGCAGGAGCAAGGGGGCCGCAAGTGGAAGCCCGCGCCAGTTCTGGAAACGGTGAGATCCATCAGTTTTACCAAACATCCTAAAACAAACAAAAACAAACAAAACGAATGAGTTGGGCCAGCCGAGGGGCCGAGCGACCGAACGGCGGCGGGCGGGCCTGGGGCGACCAGCGCAGCCGATGGACAAGCGAAAACAAACGAAAACAAACAAAACCAATGCATTTGGCCAGCCGAGGGGCCGAGCGACCGCGGGGCGGCGGGCGAGCTTGAGGCGACCAGTGCAGCCGACGGACAAGCGAAAACAAACAGAAACAAAGAAAGCCAAAGAATGGGGCCAGCCGAGGGGCCGAGCGACCGAAAGGCTGCGGGTGCGCGCAGGGCGACCAGTGCAGCCGACGGACAAGCGAAACCAAACATAAACAAACAAAACCAGTGAATTGGGCCAGCCGAGGGGCCGAGCGACCGGACGGCGGCGGGCGGGCCTGGCGCGACCAGTGCAGCCGACGGACAAGCGAAAACAAATTATCCCGGCAAAGCAACCTAACAGCGATGTGTAGGAGCATATCTGGAAGCATTCTCCTTAAGATTCAGATGAGAATCCAGTTGTAGAATTCTGTTGTTCTCGCAGTCGTAGTCGCATTCGCGATGACAGTCGCAGTGGCAACGGCAGTCACAGTCACAGCCTCAGCCTGCCTCAGCCTCAGCCTGCCTCAGCCTCAGCCTCAGCCTGCTTCAGCCTCAGCTCAGTCTGCCTTCAGCCTCGGCGTCAGCCTCAGGCTGCCTCAGCCTCAGCCTGCATCAGCCTCAGCCTCAGCCTCAGCCTGCCTCAGCATCAGCCTGCCTCAGCCTCAGCCTCAGCCTGCCTCAGCCTCAGCCTCAGCCTGCTTCAGCCTCAGCCTCAGTCTGCCTTCAGCCTCGGCCTCAGCCTCAGCCTGCCTCAGCCTCAGCCTGCCTCAGCCTCAGCATCAGCCTGCCTCAGCATTCAAAATGTGGCCCGGGAATGGAGTTCTGGGAACTCGAAGAACACGAAGTGGCCTACAGTTGGCTCCGGGCATTCAAAATCATGCCCAGGAATGGAGTTCTGGGAACTCGAAGACCACGAAGTGGCCTACAGTTGGCTCTGGGCATCCAAAATGTGGCCCGAGAATGGAGTTCTGGGAACCTCGAAGAGCACGAAGTGGCCTACAGTTGGCCCCGGGCATCCAAAATGTGGCCCGGGAATGGAGTTCTGGGAAGTCGAAGAGCACGAAGTGGCCTACAGTTGGCTCCGGGCATTCAAAATGTGGCCCGGGAATAGAGTTCTGGGGACTCGAAGACCACGAAGTGGCCTACAGTTGGCTCCGGGCATTCAAAATGTGGCCCGGGAATGGAATTCTGGGGACTCGAAGAGCACGAAGTGGCTTACAGTTGGCTCCGGGCACACAGAATGTGGCCCGGGAATGGAGTTCTGGGAGGTCGAAGAGCACGAAGTGTGTGACTGTTGGCTTAAAACGACTTCTGCGGCACCCTGTCCGGCACCCGCCCAGACCCCCCTGTGGAGTCATCTGCTGCTCTCTTTTGACCCCGCTAGAAACCTATCAGAACAAGCTGTTAGGTAACAAAAACAAGCAAATTATCCCGGCAAAGCAACCTAACAGCGATGTGTAGAAGCATAGCTGGAGGCATGCAGCAGCAGTAACAGTCACAGTAATAGTAGCAATAAGAAAGCAACGCACGGAATTTGAATGGATGTGTGTCCAAACGAGACACTGCTATCAACGCACGGAATTTGAATGGATGTGTGTCCAAACAAGACACTGCTATCAACGCACGGAGCTTGAATGGATGTATGTCCAAACGGGACACTGCTATCAACGCAAGGAATTTGAATGGATATATGTCCAAACGAGACACTGCTATCAACGCCCGCAGCGCACCCCCTTGTGTTATGTGCGTGTGTGTATGGGTGTGCTGTGTATGCTGTGTGGTGTGCCATGTTGTTTTGTGATGTGCTGCGGCACTGTGTGTGCGTGCTATGTGCTGCGGCACTGTGTGTGTGCTGTGTGCTGTGCGTGCTCTGTGCTATACTGTTCATGTCCGCGTTGATGATCGAAGGGAACAGTGGACGTGGGTGAAGACGAGAATCTGGCATCAATGTATGATTTTTCTGGCAGGGAGTCACGGCCCAGAAGAGTCGAAGTGTCTGCACAGAAGACAGCGCTGCCCCATCAGCACCGACGTGTCTAGAAAAGCTCGAAGTGCATGCGAAGAAAACAGTGCTGCCCCATCAGCACAGACGCGTCTAGAAAAGCAACCGCGGGCTGAGAAGCACCGCGGGCTGAGAGGCACCGCGGGCTGAGAAGTACCGCGGGCAAAAGTGGGCAAACGCTTCAGCGGCTCGCCGCCTGCCGCGACAGCATCTTGGGCACCCACTCCTGCACCCGCTGCAACACGTTATTCTTGTGCTCATTCCAGAAGCACAACATTGCGGATATCGTGCAGACAGGAACCGACTTGCCATTACCGCCGGAGCCCAGTGTCAAAGAGATCGCTTTCAAAGCCTGCTGATCGCGAAGTTTCGTGGTCATGCCGGGCATGATCTTTCGCAAGGCAAGGCGCGATCCGCGTGGAACCGGCCACCGACCAGACAAAGCCAAGAGGTCACCAGGCAGCAAACGCGGCACTGTCAGTTTGGAACTGAGCCCAGCCAGCATGGTGATTTCCAGGATTCGTTTGCACTTGTATGCCCCGCATCCATCGACCTTGAATTCGCGCTTGCTTGCCATTTGGAAAACTACTTGAGCAAGGCTGAGCAGCACCTGTCGCCGCTGGGCCGTCTGCAGGGAGGGCGTGCATGAGGAGAGCAGTTGCGCCATCTTGTTGCCGACGACGCGCATGAACTCAACAAGCTGCGCTGCAATGTTGCCGCGACAGATCTTCCCCGGGTGCTGGCCGCCACGGTGCACGACCTCCGCGGTGTCGAGGTAATGCCTGGAACCTTTCAAGTCGTTTTGAGCTAGGTATGGCGCTGCAGCATCCACGGTCGCTGCCAAGCCCGTCATGGCAGCAATGTAGATCAGACGCACGAGGTGGCGGGAACGAACCAAAACACTCGTGCTGCGCGAAGTCCGCAGGCTGAGAAGCACCGCAGCACCTTTCTCCAGGGATTCCTGCAGTTTGCGTTGATCCTCGGGGTCAAATGGTTGGTGCACAGGGTTTTCTGGCGATCGGATACCTGAAACGAATTCTGACAAGAGCTTTAAATTCACATTGCCATGCAGAGATGCGATGCCTGAACATATACAATCCCGAGCCTGCTTAGCTGCACATGCCCCACATGCGAAATGCAGTTCTGCATTCGAAGATTGAGGAGCACTGCAAATGCGACAGCGAACAAGGGCATGATTGTACAAGAAGCGCTCATATCTGCTTGTTGGGTTTTTTGCACCAACTAACAGTGAAGATATGACATTCATCTGAAGCGTAACTTTGCAACCACGTCTGCACCCGGAGCGCCTTGCCGTTCTCCTCGCAGCACGGCGGCGACCTGAAGTTCGCTGGCCGAAATGGAGCTGAGGCGCGTTAATCCACAATGGTTTTCCCTTTGGGCGCGGCCCCGAGGCCCGCCAGGGAGTCCCAAGAAAGGCGAAGAGATTTCCCAGAGGCTCAGGAGGACCGAAGAGGTTTCCCCAGAAGGGCCCTCAGAGGCTCGTCAGAACCCCTCAGAAGGCTCCGAAGGAGCTCCTCAGAACCCCGAAGCGGCCCGAGGAGGCCGTTCAGACGCCCGCGCCCGAGTACGGAAGCAAGCGCCAGCGATGCTACAACATGGGCCGGCGGAGTGAGCGAAGCGAATGAAGAGTTGCACTCCTCGGAGTGGCCAAGTCTTTCTTCTCCATGCCAGGGACCAGCGCGGGTCGATACCTTTTGGTCACAGATTTTTTTTTGAAAACCAATTTCTTGACCATCGCTAGTTGGCTGAAAGAACCGTAAATGACTAGGCAGGCTGAGAAGCACCGCGGGGCGTGGTGAAGCAGCGCATTCAATATACAGAACAGAAAAGTGGGTTGAGCATACAGAGGCACGGACAACGAAATGGATGATGAATGGATGATTATGAAGGGGCCTGGACAATGACGGCGTGCCAGACCACATCCAAGCCTGTCTGCAACCAGTGGACGGTGCGGACAAAGCCCCGGTACGTCTGTTGGGGCCAGCATCCAGGGCGCCGGAAGTGGGCAGAGACGACGAGGCGGGAGACGAGTCTGACGAGGAGAAAGAGACAGACAAAGACGGAGAAGCAGCAGAACAGCCTGACATGGCCTACCTGCATGAGAATGTGGCAGAGTTCACAGTTGCAGTGGATCCAGTGCATGACATCGCTCCAGTCCGAATGATGCAAGCGCTGCAAGGCACGCTGGTGGCGCTGCAGGAGCAGGCAGCACGCTATGTAGCGATGTGTAGAAGCATATATGGAAACATTCCCCTTAAGATCCAGATGAGAATCCAGTTGTAGAATTCTCCTGTTCTCGCAGTCGCAGTCGCATTCGCGATGACAGTCGCAGTGGCAACGGCAGTCACAGTCACAGCCTCAGCCTCAGCCTGCCTCAGTATCAGCCTGCCTCAGCCTCAGCCTCAGCCTGCCTCAGCCTCAGCCTCCTCAGCCTCAGCCTCAGCCACAGCCTCAGCCTTCAGCCTCAGCCTCAGCCTCAGCCTGCATCCTCAGCCTCAGCGTCAGCCTCGGCCTCAGCCTCAGCCTGCCTCAGCCCAGCCTCAGCCTCAGCCTCAGCCTGCCTCAGCCTCAGCCTCAGCCTGCCTCAGCCTCAGCCTCAACCTTTTCCTCAGCTCAGCCTGCCTCAGCCTCAGCCTGCCTCAGCCTCAGCCTCAGCCTGCTTCAGCCTCAGCCTCAGTCTGCCTTCAGCCTCGGCCTCAGCCTCAGCCTGCCTCAGCCTCAGCCTGCATCAGCCTCAGCCTCAGCCTCAGCCTGCCTCAGCATCAGCCTGCCTCAGCCTCAGCCTGCCTCAGCCTCAGCCTCAGCCTGCTTCAGCCTCAGCCTCAGTCTGCCTTCAGCCTCGGCCTCAGCCTCAGCCTGCCTCAGCCTCAGCCTGCATCAGCCTCAGCCTCAGCCCAGCCTGCCTCAGCATCAGCCTGCCACAGCCTCAGCCTCAGCCTGCCTCAGCGTCTGCCTCACCTGCCTCATCCTCAGCCTCAGCCTCAGCCTCAAGCCTCAGCCTCAGCCACAGCCTCAGCCTGCCTCAGCCTCAGCCTGCCTCAGCCTCAGCCTCAGTCTGCCTCAGTATCAGCTTGCCTAAGCCTCAGCCTCAGCCTGCCTCAGCCTCAGCCTCAGCCTGCTTCAGCTTCAGCCTCAACCTTAGCCTCAGCCTCAACCTTTTCCTCAGCCTCAGCCTCAGCCTGCATCAGCCTCAGCCTCAGCCTCAGCCTGCCTCAGCATCAGCTTGCCTCAGCGTGTGCCTCAGCCTGCTTCAGCCTCAGCCTCAGCCTCAACCTCAGCCTCAGCCTCAGCCTGCCTCAGCCTCAGCCTGCCTCAGCCTCAGCCTCAGCCTGCCTCAGCAGCAGCCTGCCTCAGCCTCGGCTGGCTACGGGCATTCAAAATGTGGCCCGGGAATGGAGTTCTGGGAACTCGAAGACACGAAGTGGCCTACAGTTGGCTCCGGGCATTCAAAATGTGGCCCGGGAATGGAGTTCTGGAACTCGAAGAGCACGAAACAGTTGGCTCCGGGCATTCAAAATGTGGCCCGGGAATGGAGTTCTGGGAACTCGAAGAGCACGAAGTGGCCTACAGTTGGCTCCGGGCATCCAAAATGTGGCCCGGGAATGGAGTTCTGGGAACTCGAAGACCACGAAGTGGCCTACAGTTGGCTCCGGGCATCCAAAATGTGGCCCGGGAATGGAGTTCTGGGAAGTCGAAGAGCACGAAGTGGCCAACAGTTGGCTCCGGGCATCAAAATGTGGCCCGGGAATGGAGTTCTGGGAAGTCGAAGAGCACGAAGTGTGTGACTGTTGGCTTAAAATGACTTCTGCGGCACCCTGTCCGGCACCCGCCCAGACCCCCCTGTGGAGTCATCTGCTGCTCTCTTTTGAGACCACTAGAAACCTATCAGTCTTCGCTGTTAGTAAAATTATCCCGGCAAAGCAACCTAACAGCCATGTGTAGGAGCATCTCTGGGTCATGAGCAGTCGATTATCATATGCAGGGGGTCGAATTCTGCGTTCTATAGAAAGGATCAAGGAGAGGACAGGGCAGCGGGGGGCGTGCCCATCCCAGGAACAGGGCAGCCCCCCCTGCCTCAAAATGCTTCTGCCTCCAATTCCCCCCCGCTCCACAACCCATGGGGGGTGAGATCCCCATCCTCAGTGGGAACGCGGAACGGGCGCAGCCCAGTGCTTGTTATCTCAGCGCTGCATCTGGCAGTGTGCACCTGAGGAGCGATGTTGATCAGTTGAGGGATCTGGAGGATCGGAGGGGCAGCTCTGCCTCAGCCTCAGCCTCAGCCTCAGCCTGCTTCAGCCTCAGCCCTCAGTCTGTGTCTTCGAGCCTCGGCCTCAGCCTCAGCCTTGCCTCAGCCTCAGCCTGCCTCGGCCGCAGCATCAGCCTGCCTCAGCATTCAAAATGTGGCCCAGGAGTGAAGTTCTGGGAACTAGAAGAACACGAAGTGGCCTACAGTTGGCTCCGGGCATTCAAAATCATGCCCAGGAATGGAGTTCTGGGAACTTGAAGAACACGAAGTGGCCTACAGTTGGCTCCGGGCATCCAAAATGTGGCCCGGGAATGGAGTTCTGGGAAATCGAAGAGCACGAAGTGCCTACAGTTGGGGAGCGCACCCAAGGAGCGATTTTGCGGAGGTATTCCCATAGGCGCGGATTTCGCTTCGTCGGCCGGGGGCGGCCACGCCACGCCTTCCCCGGGGTCCCCCAGACCCCCCTGAGGAGTCGGATGCTCTCTTCTTTTGAGACCACTAGAAACCACCATACAAGAGCTGTTAGGTTAAAATCCAGTTGTAGAATTCTGCTGTTCTCGAAGTCGTAGTCGCATTCGCGATGACATTCGCAGCGGCAACGGCAGTCGCAGTCACAGCCTCAACCTCAGCCTGCCTCAGCCTCAGCCTGCCTCAGCCTCAGCCTCAGCCTGACTCAGCCTCAGCCTCAGCCTGCTTCAGCCTCAGCCTCAGTCTGCCTTCAGCCTCGGCGTCAGCCTCAGGCTGCCTCAGCCTCAGCCTGCATCAGCCTCAGCCTCAGCCTCAGCCTGCCTCAGCATCAGCCTGCCTCAGCCTCAGCCTCAGCCTGCCTCAGCCTCAGCCTCAGCCTGCTTCAGCCTCAGCCTCAGTCTGCCTTCAGCCTCGCTCAGCCCAGCCACAGCCCTGCCTCAGCCTCAGCCGCTCTCGGCCACAGCATCGAGCCTGCCTCAGCATTTCAAATTTGCCTCAGCATTTCAAAATGTGGCCCAGGACTGGAATTCCCGGAAACTAGACAGAACCGAAGTGGCCTGACATTGGCTCGGGCATTCAAAATCATGCCCAGGAATGGAGTTCTGGAACTTGAAGAGCACGAAGTGGCCTACAGTTGGCTCCGGGCATCCAAAATGTGGCCCGGGAATGGAGTTCTGGGAAATCGAAGAGCACGAAGTGGCCTACAGTTGGCTCCGGGCATCCAAAATGTGGCCCGGGAATGGAGTTCTGGGAAGTCGAAGAGCACGAAGTGGCCTACAGTTGGCTCCGGGCATCCAAAATGTGGCCCGGGAATGGAGTTCTGGGAGCACCAAGAGCGATTTTGCGAGGATGTCCCAAGCGATTTCGGCTTCGGCGGCAGCCTCCCCGGGTCCCGCCCCGACCCCCCTGAGGAGTCATGATGCTCTCTTTTGACACCACTAGAAACCTATCAGTCTTCGCTGTTAGGTAATACAGAGTACACTTGGCGGCGGCGGCGGCGGCTGCGGCGGCTGCGGCGGCGGTGGCGGCCGTTGCGGCGGCTGCGGCGGCGGCGACGGCAGCGGGCGACGGCGGCGGCGGCGGCGGCGGCGGCGGCTGAGGCGGGGGCGGCGGCGGCGGCGGCGGCGGCGGCGGCGGCGGCGGCGGCGACAGGCTGCGTCTGGCCGGCGACAGGCTGCGGCGGTGGCGGCGGCGGCGCGGGCGGCGGCCGCGGCGGCGGCGGCGGCGGGCGGCGGCGGCGGCGGCGGCGGAGGCGGCGGAGGCGGCGGCGGCGGCGGCGGATTGGCCCCCTGTAGCTGCCCATCCAAAGACGACTGCTGAATATGCTGAGGCTCGGGCCAGACTCGGGTGCTACGTATGTGTTGGGAGGGCGGGTGGGAGTGAGCGAGACGGCTTGCGGGCGGGGAGGGGGTAACTTGACCGCTCTCCCTACCCCCTCCCCTGGGACTTGGAGGGGGGGGCGGAGGGGTTAGAGGGTCCAAGATGGCCCAAGATGGCTTCAAGAGGGCCTCAGAGAGCCAAAGATGGCCTCCAAGATGGCCCAAGATAGCTGAAAACTATTCAAAATAGCCTCCGACATGCCTCGAAGACGCCTCAAGACTGGCCCAAGACGGTTCCCAGTGCCCTTCGAGCCTTCCGAGGCATCCTCCAAGAGGCCGAACCCTTTCAAAAAACCTAGAGAACACAAATGTGGTGTACCTTCTCGCCTTCGCGCTTCCGATGGGCCCGGAGGCCTCCAGATGGTCCCAAGACGGCCCCAAGAGGGGCCCAAGAGGGCCACAAGCGGGCCCAAAGAGCGCTCGAGAGCGCTCCAAGAGCGGCCCAAGAGGGCCCCGAGACGCAAGACGCTAGGTTTGAGCCTCTGACGGAGAGGCCTGAATTGAGGACCCCCATCTTTTTGACCCATGGGGGGCCAGGATGGCCCCAAGAGGCCTCCCAGACCCCTCCAAGGAGCCCCAAGATGGCCCCAAGGACCCCAAAATGGGCCCCAAGAGGGTCACATTGTGCCCCAGGAGGCCTTTGGGGGGCCCTAAGAGAGCCGCTAAGATGGCCTGCGCCGTCCTTCAAGAACACCCCACAGCTACATACCTCGAAAGCCTGATTTCGCATCTTCCTTGTAATCGTCCGTTCCTTCCATTTTCCTTTCCTGCCTCCTCCTCCTCCTCCTCCTCCGCATCCTCCTCCTCCTGCCTCCTCCTCCTCCTCCTCCTCCTCCTCCTCCTCCTCCTCTTCCTCCTCCTCCTCCCGTGCCGCATCCCTCCTCCTCCTCCTCCTCCTCCTCCTATTCCTTCTCCGCCTCCTCCTCCTCCTCCTTCTACTCCTCCTCCTCCTCCTCCTCCTCCGCCTCCTCCTCCTCCTGCTCCCCTCAAGATACTCCCAGGAGGTCGAGCATGGCTCAAGGTAGCCTCCGACAGACACCCAAGAGGCATCAAGGCAGCGACAACACGTTCCAAGATAGCTCAGCATGGCTCAGGGTAGCCTCCGACAGCCTCTAGCCGAACATAGCTGACGATGGCATCCAAGAGGCCGCAAGACACCATCCGATCGTGCCTGGATTGGCTGGTGAGGATTTGTTGGTCGCGGCCGCAAGCGAAGGCGCAGGCGGCGTCAGAAGTCGTCCCGGGCTACGGGCGAAACCTAATTAACCAGCGAGCGCACTCACGGCTGCCAGAGCTGCCGCCGAGGGACGCTGGGTGGCGCCAGGGGCTGAAGGCGAGCTGCAGGAGCTGCCAGGTGTGCCAGGCGGCCGAAATGCAACCATCCTAGAGGTGAGATCACCAGGAAGACGAACGAATTGTACCCTGTCGCGCCAGGCGCCAGAGTAACCGTGCCACCGAGCGTGGCAAAGCGCGGGGCTGCGCAAGCAGTCCAGCGTACCTGTATCGCATGCCAACAGTGGCAACCTCAGATGGCTGGCTGGTGGGGATACGCGAAGCATCGACCATTCCCAACTATAGGCCGAGGTGCTGGTTTGTCGCATTGGACTGACCCCGATCCGCACGGGGGCTGAGGTGAGATCAGCCAGACCCTCCCCCTCCTCCTCCTCCTCCTCCTCCTCCTCCCTCCTCCTCCTCCTCCTCCTCCTCCTCCTCCTCCTCCTCCTCCTCCTCCTCCTCTCCCTCTTCTTCTTCTTCTTCTTATTCTTCTTATTATTCTTCTTATTATTATTAGTATTATTATCCTTAGTTTTCTTTTCATTCTTCTTAGTGCTATCATTACTAGTATTAGTAGCAGTATCCGTATGAGTTGCATGTTTATTCTTATTATTATGATGTATCTTCCTCTTTCTTCTCCTCCTCCTCCTCCTCCTCCCCCTCCTCCTCTAGCGCACCTAGCTTGTTCCTCCTCCGCCTCCTCCTCCTCCTCCTCCTCTTCCTCCTCCTCTTCCCCCTCCTCCTCCTCCTCCTCCTCCTCCTCCTCCTCCTCCTCCTCCTCCTCCCCCTCCTCCTTCTCGTACCCCTCCCTCGTCATTCCCCTTTCTCCTTCGACGTCGCCAAAGACGACCACCACGACTACAACTGCGACCACGAGGATGGCGGCGACGGAGGCGGCGACATCAAGAACGACCACCCTCCCAAAACTTCCGAAGACTCCGAAAACTGCGGAGGGCTTCCGGAAACTTTAAGGAACGCCATCGAAAAAAACTTGAATCTAAGAGCTCCATGATATCTACAGCAAGCATCCCATGACTGCACTGCTAGGTGGTCATCCACATCCACAGCTGCTGGATGTCCTGCCCTGGATCCATTCAGGAAAGGTGGCGATGGACACCTTACCACCCTAAGGGGCTGGCAGATGCCAATACCCACCACTCCTACCAGCTGGACGGGGTAGAGGGAATAAACAAGGGAGGACAAGGCGCACCTTTCCAGCACCTTTCGGGGCCACCGTGGCGATTGATTGGGCGCACGCAAATATGGACTACGGATCTGTGAATCTGGCGCGTGGCCGCCAGTTTCACGGATCGGGGAAGGTACCCCTCGAAATGTGAGGCCCACACCGCCTGATCTGGCGACGGAGTGCGCCGACTCTGTATGGAATCCAAGCGCCGTAATGAATGCTTGCGCTTCCTCGAGGTGGACACCCGTTACGGCCCCCTGAGGGCCACTTTCCGGCACCCCAATCGCCCCCCGCACTTGCCCCGCGTTCACCTCCGCCAGGTCCTCGAGAGGCTCTCGAGGTCCCTGGGCACCACTCCGCAGTGGACATGGACATGCCCGACTCTGCAATCCTGAATCGCCCCCCCAAAAAACATAACATCTCTGCGGGAGGCGGACGTTTACTGCCGCCAGCTTCCGCCGACCTCGCTCCGACCTTCCGCGGACGGAGCCGCCCCCGCTTTACGTCGGCCAGTCCACGCTGAGGAAGAGAGGTGAACTTCTCGAGCCCTCGACGGCGAGGCTCTTTCAGAAATGCGCCACGCACCCCGACATCCGACGATGTGGCTTCCGATGCGCGGCCCCAGAGCGGTCTCGGCCACTTCCCCAGGGCAGCGTTTCCCTCCTGGATCCGTTTCCGAGGGCCCCGGGGCCCGAAGCCAGCCCCTTGGAGGCCAACGTCGAGGAACAACGCCGAGATTGGAAAAGCAAATCCGCCCCAGGTCTGGGTACGGCAGGTTCGCGTCGTGCCGACGTTGGCGCTGGTTCCTGACACCGCGGGGGTCGTTCAACCTTGAACGATCGGCCGCTCCCCGTGACGGTCAACATCGACCGATTCGGGGTCGCTGGCGACGTTCAACGTTGAACGTCCTCGGCGGGGTCGCCGCCAGTCGACGCGACGCGAACCTACCGTATGTTCGGAGGCAGCTGCTGGGAGGTCTTCGTCGGAAGGATGAAGGAGGATCGATCCCCATTGATCCCCATTAGGGGGCTGTTACGCTAGATCAGGTCGCGGACTAAGCGGGATTAAACAGGATGAAACGGGACTAAGCGGGATTAGGCCAGAATCAGCGGGAGTAAGCCAGATCAGGCCGGATTTCGGACCAGGGCACAGTCAGAATTTGACCTCCCAGGAGTTGCATCCGAGCTTCTTGAGGCGGTCCGACAATGCCGCGCTTCCCCGGATCTCCTCCGCAAGCACTGACGCTGCACGTCTGCACGGTCTCGCTGGCCACCTGGCCGACCCGGGGAGCGAAGCGGGCCGCGGCCAGGGACAGCGGAGGGTCGAGAGGGGCGAGGGAGAAGAGGATAAGACGAGGGTAAGACGAGGTTGAGGAGACAGAGGAGGCAGATGAGGAAGGGCGGGAGGAGAAGACGAGAGTGGAGGAGGAGGAGGAGGAGGAGGAGGAGGAGGAGGAGGAGGAGGAAGAGGAGGATTGTCGTGTATTGCTTATGCCTTAGAGGGTACGCGTAACCTTGACGAGTCGGGCGGGGCACACGGGCTCTCCCGTCCTTGAATGCGTATCTCGTGACGTTTAGGAGAGGAGGAGGAGGAGGAGGAGGAACAGAAGGAGGAGGAGGAGGAGGAGGAGGAGGAGGAAGGAGGAGGAACAGAAGGAGGAGGAGGAGGAGGAGGAGGAGGAGGCAGGAGGAAGAGGAGGAGGAGGAGGAGGAGGAGGAAGAGGAGGAGGAGGAGGAGGAGGAGGAGGCGGGAGGTGGCAGAAGGGAGGAGGGAGGAGGGAGGACGGAGGAGGAAGGAGGATGAGGAAAAGGAGGATAGGAAGGAAGAGGCAGAATACAGAAGGAGGAGGAGGAGGTAGAAAGAGGAAGAAACGGAGGAGGAGAAGGAAGGGAGAGGAGCTGGATGAGCAGCAGCAGAGGCAGGAGGATGGAGAAGGGAGGTAAAAGAGAAGCCAGAGAAGCAACAGCAGTATGGCAAATGGGGGCGGAGCGAACGGCGGAGACTGTAAGGGGAGGAGGAAGAATGGGACCCGAGCAAACCAAATGCACCTTACTGATGCTTCGGCATGCCCTCCCGTCCCAGGTCAACTCCCCTCTCGATACCCGGATTCCTTTTCACCTCTGCGAGCGCCAGGAAGAGGAGGGGGGAGAAGGAGCAGCAGCAGCAGCCGCAGTAGAAACAGCTTTCTGTGAGAGAGTTGATTGCACACGCGTCCTGCATGTAAATCTCACGTTGTACCATACTTTGCTCAGCTCACTTCTCGTTTCTCTTGCGTCTTGGGTCCTCTGTCTCATCTCTCTTTCTCTCAGCTTTTGCCTTGTTGTTGCTAAGCTTGGCGCCATTTTGACAACGTTCCCGAAAATAGCTGGAGTCATGCTCTTGCTAGCGTGGATCTGCTCAGAGGAATAGTGCGCAAATGCCATGCGTGCTGCAGCCCATTTAGCACCAAGCGGTGATGGCGTAAACCCCAGTGGCACACTCCAAAGGTGGCCGGGTGCTAGCAGATGTGGTGAAAATGCATGTCTCGTCTACCAACAAGCAGCGCTTTTCACAGTTCCATATTGTTGGCGTGGGAGTATACATTACTATCAGTACTACACCCCCATCTTCACCATCATCCAGTTGTTCTTCATCTACACTGACTCTGTACCCAAGCTCGTCTGCTTCTTTATTTTCCCCCTGTGCAGTTACCCCCTGGCTTTCCTCACATGGCAGGCATGGAAGCCCAGTCACGTCGTGTGCGATAAGTCTTTCCCTCCCTACCCCGCCACCTACCTCTACATGCTCTGCAGTGTCTATCTGAACACGCTCTTCTATCCGGTCTCTGTCAGTATTGTAGTATCACACCTACATCAGATACGACCACCACACCGCGTAAGATTGGCATAGTGGTGTTTAAATGGAGCACGCGTGCAATACGTGATCAACACTGGTTCCAAAAAGCAGTTAATATTAGGTGCACCCTCACATCGTGGCAGCAACACAAACGTGAATCACAAGCTGTTCTGTCCCTCCTGGTCTTTATCGGCATCCTTATCGCATGTGAATGGATTTCGAAACAGCACGAGCGAAAACACTGGACGCGAGTACTTCTTCGATGTGCTACGCCTAATTTCCAAATGTGCGTTCTACGATCTGACTTTCGAGGGGAGTGTGGGCTTCGGTATCTTACTGAAATGGTTCGTTTGGTCTGGGACCCTGCCTCCCAACCGCATGCAGCATTATGCTACTCAGCATTCTCCTGGGAGTCTGGAACCTGGTATGTGGGGCGTGCTAAGTGCACTCATCCGCGCAATCGCACGGTGCGTTCTGGGCTGCAAGGTCGTTTTTGGGAGCATTTCCAGGCCACCTTCAACGGGAAAGGAAACCAAGCTGGACGCCCGCGGTATCGTTCCTGGCGTTCGTCTTCGTCCTGGTCGTTCGTTCTCGTACCCATGGTCTTCAGCACTGAGGCGAGAACTGCCCAGTACGAGGCCTTGGCAATTAGAGTACTGCGGCCCCCAACCCAATGCGGAACAGGACCAACTCAGCGAGGGCAGGGTCCGGAACCACGCCCGTTCCCGAGGTTCCGGACGCATCCCACCCTCGCAGACGAGTCTCGACTCAATTTGATATGCCGTCTACGGGAAGACCAGGCGATGCGGAGCCGTCTCCCGTCTATTGATACCTCGTTTGCTGCCTTGCTGGGTTGGGCTCGTCAGCGCTACGATCTTTCCAGAGATGAAGTGGTGCAGCGTCTCTACCGCAGAGGCTACGAGCTCTGGCTGGCAACGTACTTGGGGGAGCGGCACACCCGCCTGCGCTATCATACCGCATGGCGTCATGGTTGGTTGGTCGAATATATCCTATCTGTCTGGATTCTCTGCTCACGCCTGACGTATGAACGTGCTGTCATCGCAAGAAGAAATGAACGATTCATGCCGTCGGGGAACATTATCCCGTCGAGCATCAAACTGTTCAGATTGCCGGATACCTCACACGTGTTCGTACAACATTGTCGTCGCACGCTTAGACAATACGTATATTGGGTGTGTCAAAACATTCGTTCTCCCAATATTGCTCTCTACCTGCGTGCAATGACAAAAATATTGTGTGTACGACCTCCTAAAGTTTCTGATCATGTTACACAACAGCGGCAAGTATGTCGAGATTTCTCCCACACAGTTTGTCAATATCTGCTACATGACCCTCGGTGCCAGCATATCCTGGCACATGACGTTGTTTGGCTGGATCAGCACTGGGATGTTCCTGCCACGCTGCCTCTCTCCTTCGTCTTCTTCGATTTTTGCCAGCAGCTTGCCTCATACCATTCGAACCTACAACTGCCGGGGTGCGTCAAGGCACATTGGTTATTCGAGCATTGGGGCGACAGGTACGCATCTCATGTACCTTGTGTTACTGGTCTGGAGCTGCACGCATGCCATATACGAGAATCCCTACCCCACCATGTATTCATACCTTTGGATAAGGACCCACACAGACGTGTATGCATACCCCGTAGTTGCTATTTCTGGAAACTATGGGAGTGGCTTTGCGAAGACGCCGTACACTACGAGCACTGCCCGCACCTACATGCTAAAGGAGTTGCCCGGCGTCTTCAAAAACTGGTCGACAAATACATCCCCAAAAAGCACCAGAACCCCGAAATTACACATGTACATCATCTTCCGCACGCGTACCTTACCATCAAAGGCAAGTGCCTTGATCGCACGAGTGGCGCACTCACGTGTACACGCGCGCATGCACACCACGAGGAGATCGTCGCCAATTGCAAGAACACTCAGCGCAGATTCCTCTGGAAGGCTGCCCGAGCGCTACGTTTGGCCAACCAGCATTCTGGAGATATTTCTTGGTCGCTCTGGGAACCCCGTCTCCTACCGAAAGTGTTGGCGGAGCGTGTCCGTCGTCTTCGCACCAATGGCCAATTTACGTTTCGGTGCCTTTATGGAAATCCGAAGTCGTGTATATCTTGGCTTAAATGTGACGCCAGTCAGATTTTTAAAGATGCTGACGTCGATCGTGGTGTCCGTCGGTGTTCGTTGTTCCTGGACCGGGCCTTCAAACGGCATGGAAAAACAGCAGTGGCAGTCAAACGGGGTTCGAAGGCAAAAGGTTTCTTATGTCGTAGTGGAGATCGCGTTCCCTCTGATCATGATGTATACACATTCGCTGATATTCGCAGGGCTCTCAAGTTCGCTTCCAAGGATATCCATTTTATGATGGGCAAAGACATATTCTGCCGTAAGCGGGGGTGGCCATGGGTGGCAGCATGTCTGAGTCCACCACCTTGGGCGACCTTGGAGAGAACGTCCATCGCTTATACACGGAAGCAGGGTATAGTGCCTCCATCGGTCTTGCATGCCCGGGGTTTTCGACAGCAGAGCTCATCCAAGGCATCTTATATGTCGACGACAGTCTCGTGTTTAGCATGGTTTTTTGTGAGAGTTGCCTTGAACGTGCTGTGCGCATGCTCTGGCCCCCGGACGTCGGGGTCACGGTGGAAGGTCGGGGCCTCCATCTCACATACCTCCAGGCGCACATCCGGCCGACAGGCTTATCGTACGAGGTGTGCCCATTCTTCCCTAACGCAGAATTTGCCCGTGGACAGGCAGACCAACCCCAGTTGGCAAAATTTCCTCATTACCCCTCCTCGTCTGCCACACTCTCATTTCACCATGTGCGTCCCTTGGTTTTGGAACGAGTTCTCAGTCACAACAGTGTGGCCGAATGGGATCCGTGCCGTGCTCAAGATGTTTTCGTGGACCTTGTTTGTGAGATATTGCGCTTGCAGTGGCCCCCGCAATGGCTTGCACAGACGTGTCGCAGCATCCCTCGGAAGCATCGCTCAGAATTCTTGGCTGTCGTCAAGGTTTTCGGCCGAATCCTGCAAGGACTACATCGAGAGGGTTTGGGGGACTTTCTGCATGCGGATGGATCTCAACATTACGCGCTCACACACCGTGTTCTCCATGAGACATATGCATGGATCTGCCGAGCAGCCTAAATATTCTTCATGCACCGTTATGCCCATCGTGCCTGCAGCCCATCTCGGCCCTCGCCGCGTACAGAACTCTCCTCCCCTGCACTGGTGCTGCTCCATTGCCGGTCCCATGGGGTCTAGGAACCGCTACAACCAGTACGGGCAGGGGGGCAACGGCAACGGCAAGGGCAAAGGCAAGGGCAAGTCCATAGGCTACACGCCGTATGGATCGCAGCAGCCTCTATGGATGGCTGGAGGGATCTCGGGCATCGATGACTTGAACCGCCGCCTGTATGACTACGAACAGGCTGCAGTCATGGAGGAGCAAGAACGGTCCTTCGTGAAAAAGATCACGGCAGGTGCGGAGGCAGCTGTGCGCAAGCTCCTGGGGATCAAGAGCAAGCATGATGAGAAAGGGAGGAGGAGCCAGCGTGACGGCAAGCGTGCACCTTTCCGCTTCTTGAGGATGGCGAAGAGGCTTGCCATGTCTGAGGAGTCGGAGTCTGACGAGGATTCGGACAGCGACCACGCCGGATCTGGCCTCATGAAGCAGATGCTCCGCAAGATCATGCAGAAGCAGACCCCCCCCCCCCGAAGATGAGGTCATCAAGTGGGTGAAATCCCTGCAGACTAGGATGGGGAACCCGCCTGGCGGAGCCCGCAAGTACACGGAAGAGGAGTTCGTCGAGAGGCTCAAAGAGGTCGTCGCAGCCAAACACGGCACCACGAAGAAGAGCCTCGATGACATCTTGGGTGATTTCGTCGAGAACGCAGGCCTGGCCAGGTCAGGGGCAAGTGGGAGCGACCGTCGTGCCACGCCATCGGGTGGCCAGCAGGGCCTGCGTACCTTGGCCGTCCCCAGCCAGGATGAGGAGCCCGAGGAGGCGGAACACACGGAAGCAAAAGCACTGAAGTACGTAGCCAAAGTCGTCTGCCCCGACACTTCATTGGAGGGCTGGCCGCAAGAAAGTGCCGGCTTCATTTCGCGCCTGGCCGAGGAAACAACGCAGGCGAAGTTGGACACGATCTTGAAGAAAAACAACTTGAGCACGTCCATCGGGAAGACCAAAGCGAGGAAAATCGAGCAGCTCATCCAGTTCGTTACTGGCAAGGGCTGTGGCGCCATGGCCTAGAAGATAAACCTAACAAGAATACAGCACTACAAGATCAAAATCGCCAACCATGACGTTGCGCCGAGTGAATAAGATAACGTGCCTGGTCGTTCTCCTACCAGGAATCCTACTCCTCGATGTCTGCTCGATGGGGGTCGAGCGGATCACACTGCTACGAGGATACGCAAGTCTCGCCGCAGCCCTTGGACTATGTTGTGTAGCCCTTCAAGCTGCTGCGGTTGTTGTGGCGGGTACAGCAGCAGCCGCAGTAGAAGCAGCTTTCTGTGAGAGAGTTGATTGCACACCCGTCCTGCATGTAAATCTCACGTTGTACCATAACTTGCTCAGCTCACTTCTCGTTTCTCTTGCGTCTTGGGTCCTCTATCTCATCTCTCTTTCTCTCAACTTTTGCCTTGCTGTTGCTAAGCTTGGCGTCATGTTAACAACGTTCCCGAAAGTAGCCGGAGTCATACTCTTGCTAGCGTGGATCTGCTCAGAGGAATAGTGCGCAAATGCCATGCGTGCTGCAGCCCATTTAGCACCAAGCGGTGATGGCGTAAACCCCAGTGGCACACTCCAAAGGTGGCCGGGTGCTAGCAGATGTGGTGAAAATGCATGTCTGGTCTACCAACAAGCAGCAGGAAGCGGGGGAGGGTAAAGAGGAGGAGCAGAAGCAGGAGGAGAGCGGAAGGGGGAGGAGGAGGAGGAGGAGGAGGAGGAGGAGGAGGAGGGAGGAGGAGGAGGAGGAGGAGCAGCAGCAGCAGCAGCAACAGCAGCAGCAGCACCAGCAGCAGCAGCAGCACCACCACCACCACCAGCAGCAGCAGCAGCAGCAGCAGCAGCAGCAGCATAAGCAGCAGCAGCAGCAGGAAGCGGGGAAGGGGGAGGAAGAGCAGCAGCAGCAGCAGCAGCAGCAGCAGCAGCAGAAGCAGGAGAAGAGAGGGAGGAGCAGCAGCACCAGAAGAAAGAGGAAACGGCGAAGGAGGTGGAGCACCAGCGGAAGCAGGAGGAGAAGCGGGGGGACCAGGAGGAGGAGGAGGAGGAGGAGGAGGAGGAGGAGGAGCAACACCAGCAGCAGGAGCAGAAGGGAGGGAGGCGCAAGAGCTGGAGCACAGGAGGGAAAGGGGAAGCACAACAGTCTGCGTTCCGCACCGTGCCCGCTGAAAGGACGATGGCAGTGCTCAAAGAACGTGGCTGGGAGCCTGCCCGAGCGGGCGGCCCAGGGAGTCTCTTGGAACGCCTCTCTCTGAGCACCGACTTCAGCTGGCTCCCCGCCGCCCCACGAATCCAGGGCAGTCGCTCGGGCTGCGTGGCTCGAGCCAGGGCGAGGCGAGGCGGAGCGATGTGGAGCCCCATTGGAAAGCCCCAGGGGGTCTTGTACAGCCCTGGCTGAAAGGACCCTGAGATCTGGGCGTTGCACTGTGTTTAGGCTGGGCGCTTTCGCCCAGTTTCGAACAATGTCGCAGAAAGATGAGGCCCAATTAGGGCTCCAGTCGTGAAGTTCTGCGATGCTGCGAACTTGATCGCAAACTCGACTCTCAGGGGAGGGCCGACGAAATGAGGGGAAACGAAGCAGGGGGTGCTGGCTCAAGGGAGGGGTGGGTGGGTGGGGGGGAAATATCCATTTGAAATCGGCGACATATCACCGATAAGTCGCGGACAAGCCCCCGATGCCAAGACCGCACGTTCCTGGCAAGGTGGGGTACCTAGGCAACGATCGGCGAGAAATGAGCCCAAACGCCCGGTGTGGGAAACTTATCCCGGCAAAGCAACCTAACAGCGATGTGTAGGAGCATATCTGGAAGCATTCCCCTTAAGATTCAGATGAGAATTTAGTTGTAGAATTCTGCTGTTCTCGCAGTCGTAGTCGCATTCGCGATGACAGTCGCAGTGGCCTGCATCAGCCTCAGCCTCAGCCTCAGCCTGCCTCAGCCTCAGCCTGCCTCAGCCTCAGCCTCAGCCTCAGCCTCAGCCTCATGCCTCAGCCTCAGCCTGCCTCAGCCTGCCTCAGCCTCAGCCTGCCTTCAGCTCAGCCTCAGTCTGCCCGCAGCCTCAGCCTCAGCCTCAGCCTCAGCCTCAGCCTCAGCCTGCCTCGGCCTCAGCCTCAGCCTCAGCCTGCCTCAGCCTCAGCCTGCCTCAGCCTCAGCCTCAGCCTGCCTTCAGCCTCAGCCTCAGTCTGCCTTCAGCCTCGGCCTCAGCCTCGCCTGCCTCAGCCTCAGCCTGCATGCCTCAGCCTCAGCCTCAGCCTGCCTCAGAGCCTGCCTCAGCCTCAGCCTCAGCCTCAGCCTCAGCCTGCTTCAGCCTCAGCCTCAGTCTGCCTTCAGCCTCGGCCTCAGCCTCAGCCTCAGCCTGCCTCAGCCTCAGCCTGCATCAGCCTCAGCCTCAGCCTCAGCCTGCCTCAGCTCAGCCCTCAGCCTCAGCCTCAGCCTCAGCCTCAGCCTCAGCCTGCTTCAGCCTCAGCCTCAGCCTCAGCCTGCCTCAGCCTCAGCCTGCCTCAGCCTCAGCCTCAGCCTCAGCCTCAGCCTGCCTCAGCCTCAGCCTCTGCTTCAGCCTCGGCCTCAGTCTGCCTTCAGCCTGCCTCAGCCTCAGCCTGCCTCAGCCTCAGCCTGCATCAGCCTCAGCCTCAGCCTCAGCCTGCCTCTGCCTCAGCATCAGCCTGCCTGCCTCAGCCTCAGCCTCAATCTGCCTTCAGCCTCGGCCTCAGCCTCAGCCTGCCTCAGCCTCAGCCTGCATCAGCCTCAGCCTCAGCCTCAGCCTGCATCAGTCTCAGCCTGCCTCAGCCTCAGCCTCAGCCTGCCTCAGCCTCAGCCTCAGCCTCAGCCTCAGCCTCATCTTCAGCCTCGGCTCAGCCTCAGCCTGCCTCAGCCTGCCTCAGCCTCCAGCACTCAGCCTCCTCAGCCTCCTCACAGCCTCAGCCTCAGCTCAGCCTCAGCCTCAGTCTCACCTCAGCCTCAGCCTCAGTCTGCCTTGAGCCTCGGCCTCAGCCTCGGCCTGCCTCAGCCTCAGCCTGCCTCAGTCTCAGCATCAGCCTGCCTCAGCATTCAAAATGTGGCCCGGGAATGGAATTCTGGGAACTCGAAGAACACGAAGTGGCCTACAGTTGGCCCTGGGCATTCAAAATCATGCCCAGGATTGGAATTCTGGGAACTCGAAGACCACGAAGTTCCGGGCATTCAGAATCATGCCCAGGAATGGGGTTCGGGGAACTCGAAGACCACGAAGTGGCCTACAGTTGGCTCCGGGCATTCAAAATGTGGCCCGGGAATGGAGTTCTGGGAATTCGAAGACCACGAAGTGGCCTACAGTTGGCTCCGGCCATTGAGAATGTGGCCCGGGAGTGGAGTTCTGGGACCTCAAATACTACGAAGTGTGTAATTGTTTGCTTAAAACGACTTCCGCGGCTTCTCTCCGGCACCCGCCCAGACCCCCCTGGGGAGTCAAGATGCTCAGTTTTGACACTACTAGAAACCTATCAGTCGTCAGTTAGGTAAAAATGCAGCGCCCGGATTTCAGGGAAGGCGCACCGCCAACGCACCTGCCCCCCCCCGGGCCAGGCGCATCCTCGGAAGACGAGAGCGCCCGCCTCCTCCTCCTCCTCCTCCTCTTCTTCTTCCTCCTCTTCTTCTTCTTCTTCTTCTTCTTCTTCTTCTTCTTCTTCTTCTTCTTATTATTATTAGTAGTAGTATTCTTCTTCTTCTTATTATTATTATTATTCTTCCTCTTCTTACTTTTATTATTATTATTCCTACTACTATTATTACGATTATTATTAGCATTATTATTATGATTATTATTAATACTATTTTATAATGAATATTCTTTGTAGTATTAATATTATTCTTAATAGTATTATTGTTATTCGTATTACTACTATTATTCGTCTTCTTATTTCCCCCATCAGGTTCAGTAATCTGATTATTATTATTATTATCATTTGTGTTACTATTATTGTTATTAGTGGTAGTAGTAGTAGTAGTAGTAGTAGTAGTAGTAGTAGTAGTAGTAGTAGTAGTAGTAGTAGTAGTAGTAGTGGTAGTAGTAGTAGAAGTAGTAGTAGTTAGTAGTAGTAGTAGTAGTAGTAGTAGTAGTAGTAGTAGTAGTATTCGTCTACTGTGGAGGTCGTAGCGGATTCATTCGGTTAGGTTAGATTTGCCGCCGATTTTCGCCGCACGCCCGGGTGCCCGGGGGCGCCCGGCTGCCCGGCTGCCCGGGTGCCCGGGTGCCCGGGCGTGCCCGGGGGTGCCCGGGTGCCCGGGGGTGCCCTACAGCCCTATAGCCCTATAGCCATATAGCCCCATAACACTGCAGCTCTATAGCTCTATAGCCCTATAGCCCTGTAGCTCAATAGCCATATAGCCCTATAGCCGTATAGCCCTATAGCTCTATAGCCCTATACCCCTATACCCTATAGCCCTATAGCCCTGTAGCTCTATTACCCTATAGCCCAATAGCCATACAGCCCATATGGCCCTATAGCCCTACAGCCCTAAATTATCCCGGCAAAGCAACCTAACAGCGATGTGTAGGAGCATATCTGGAAGCATTCCCCTCAAGATTCAGATGATAATCCAGTTGTAGAATTCTGCTGTTCTCGCAGTCGCAGTCGCATTCGCGATGACAGTCGCAGTGGCAAGTGCAGTCGCAGTCACAGCCTCAGCCTCAGCCTGCCTCAGCCTCAGCCTCAGCCTGCCTCAGCCTCAGCCTGCCTCAGCCTCAGCCTCAGCCTGCTTCAGCCTCAGCCTCAGTCTGCCTTCAGCCTCGGCCTCAGCCTCAGCCTGCCTCAGCCTCAGCCTGCATCAGCCTCAGCCTCAGCCTCAGCCTGCCTCAGCATCAGCCTGCCTCAGCCTCAGCCTCAGCCTGCCTCAGCCTCAGCCTCAGCCTGCTTCAGCCTCAGCCTCAGTCTGCCTTCAGCCTCGGCCTCAGCCTCAGCCTGCCTCAGCCTCAGCCTGCATCAGCCTCAGCCTCAGCCTCAGCCTGCCTCAGCATCAGCCTGCCTCAGCCTCAGCCTCAGCCTCAGCCTCAGCCTCAGCCTCAGCCTCAGCCTGCTTCAGCCTCAGCCTCAGTCTGCCTTCAGCCTCGGCCTCAGCCTCAGCCTGCCTCAGCCTCAGCCTGCCTCTCAGCCTCAGCCTCAGCCTGCTTCAGCCTCAGCCTCAGTCTGCCTTCAGCCTCGGCCTCAGCCTCAGCCTGCCTCAGCCTCAGCCTGCATCAGCCTCAGCCTCAGCCTCAGCCTGCCTCAGCATCAGCCTGCCTCAGCCTCAGCCTCAGCCTGCCTCAGCCTCAGCCTCAGCCTGCTTCAGCCTCAGCCTCAGTCTGCCTTCAGCCTCGGCCTCAGCCTCAGCCTGCCTCAGCCTCAGCCTGCATCAGCCTCAGCCTCAGCCTCAGCCTGCCTCAGCCTCAGCCTGCTTCAGCCTCAGCCTCAGCCTTCAGCCTCTGCCTGCTTCAGCCTCAGCCTCAGTCTGCCTTCAGCCTCGGCCTACAGTTGGCTCCGGACATTCAAAATCATGCGCAGGAATGGAATTCTGGGAACTCGAAGACCACGAAGTGGCCTGCAGTTGGCTCCGAGCATTCAAAATCATGCCCAGGAATGGAATTCTGGGAATTCGAAAACCACGAAGTGGCCTACAGTTGGCTCCGAGCATTCAAAATCATGCCCAGGAAAGGAATTCTGGGACCTCGAAGACCACGAAGTGGCCTACAGTTGGCTCCGAGCATTCAAAATCATGCCCAGGAAAGGAATTCTGGGACCTCGAAGACCACGAAGTGGCCTACAATTGGCTCCGGGCATTCAAAATGTGGCCCGGGAATGGTGTTCTGGGAAGTCCAAGAGCACGAAGTGGCCTACGTTGGCTCCGGGCATCCAAAATGTAGCCCGGGAATGGCGTTCTGGGAGCGCCAAAAGCGATTTTGCAAGGATGTCCCAAGCGATTTGGGCTCCGACGGCAGCCGCCGGATTCTGTCCGGGTTCCGCCCAGACCCCCCTGAGGAGTCATGATGCTCTCTTTTGACCCTACCAGAATCCTATCAGTCTTCGCTGTTAGGTAAAACATGTTTTTTTCTCCGGTATCATTGTATTATTGTTATTATCCTTCTTCTTATGATTATTATTCTTTCTCCTCCTCCCCCTCCCCCTCCTCCCCCTCCCCCTCCTCCTCCTCCTCCTCCTCCTCCTCCTCCTCCTCCTCCTCCTCCTCCTCCTCCTCCTCCTCCTCCGCCCGTGCCAGCCACCGCTCGAGGCGTGCCGTGGACGCCGCTGCGTGCAACCGAGCCGTTCTCCCAGCAGCGTCGGCCCACGACAGCCGCGGCCAGCCTGCGCCCCGTCCGTGGAGGCGCGCCTCCTGGGGCCCTGTCGGAGCCCCGCCCCGCCTCCGCCCTCCGCCTTCCGGACCCGCGTCGTCCTGAGTTTTCTTTCCCCGTGCGGCGCCCCTGGAGGTCCACACCCGTTCCCTCGGGCGTGTCCTCCCGAGTCGCTGCTTGGCGGTCCTGGGGCCCCGCGAGGGCCCTGGGAGGCCGCAGACGGCCCCAACACCTCCCGCCGTGTGTGTGCACGGCGCCACCGTGGGTCTTTCGGACGCCCGACATGGGTACGGAAGAAATGGGCACAATGCCCAACAGCAGATGTTGTCCAAAACCAACAGCGGCCGCTGTTGGGCAGGCGGCCTTCTGTCTCGCATGGACACAGGCCGCGGCGGCGCGGACAGCGAGTCCTGTTCAGAATGAACAGGAACTGCTGTTGGGCATTGTGCCCATTTCGGCGGTGGACAAACCTCCCTTTAGTAGACCTCCCCTTAATGAAAACGGCCTGGGACCGAAACCGACGGACCTGGACCCGCAAAAATGACGGCCGCGTCGCCGTCTCGCGAACCGAAAACGGCCAATTCGATACTCGACGTGTCAGGGTAGGAGGTATGTCCACTCCCGACCATTCTTTCCGTATGCCCACTTCGTTCGTGCAGAGGTCTGGCCTCGCCTCCCCGCCTTCGGAGGCGCGAGGACGGAGGCCGGGCAGGCTGCGGGCAGGACGGCGCGGCTCCCGGCAGGCTACGGGCGCGGGCCCCGCGCGGCGCGCGCGAGCGGCGCTCCGACTCCGCGAGGGGTGCCCCCTCGGCGGCGTCGGGACGGGGGCTTCGAGAGTCTGCTCCTCTTCCTCTCCTGCTTTCTCCTTCTCCTCCTCCTCCTCCTCCTGCCCCTCCTCCTCCTCCTCCGTAGCCATCTGGCTCAAGCACCGCGTGGCTCAAGCCAGCTGGCTCAAGTGGGCCCCGCCGGCTTGAGCGGTACTCATCTTGGCTCGAGCTCGGCCTTGCCCTGCTTGCCCAAGTACCGCTCACATGCAGACCTCTCGTGCATGACGTCCTGCAGCAGCAGGCATCCGGCTTGGAGGTCACGCTGAAGCAGATGGAGCCGCAGTGTGCTGCCGCCTGTGCGGCCCTCGGTTTGTCGCGCAGCTCGCGCAGGCGTGCGCGCACCCGCGCCACGCATGCTCTCCACGTCCAGCGGGAGCGCTGCCGCCTGGTGGAGTTCCTGGCGCTCGGCGCCCCACCAGGCCTGGAGGAGTGGGCCATCATGGAAACCTATAACACGGTGCTGGCAGCGCTGGATGTGGAGCAGCACGAGATTGGCAAGGAGCTGATCGCAGAGGCACCCTCGGAAGGATCCGCCAACGTGGGCCATGGCGGAGAAGGACGAGGCGGCTGACCAAGTGCTGTACACGTCGGCGGGCGAGGAGCTGATGGAGCAGCTCGGCGAGGATCCCGAGGTCGTGGTCGAGAAGGACGTCGTCTCAGTAATTAGATGGCAAGATCGCCACCGCGACGGCGATCGACTGCGGGAACCCTGCCCGCTCGAAAGAGGAGAACGTCGATTTCACAGAGGAGGGTACCCCCTTCCTGGAGAAGGACAACAACGGCGGCGGAGAGGAGCAGGAGAAGGAGGCTGTGCAGTTCGGTCAGCCGAGCTCCTCGGACGCGGCGCAGACCGACACCATGAAGGCAGTCGTCAACGTGGCGCCCTCCGCCGAGAAGGTGCTCTACCCAGAGCCTGAGGTGTCAGGCTCTGTCTCTGAGACCGACGGTGCAGCTGAGGACGGAGATACTGTCGAAGGCACAATCGTCGGTTCGCAACCCGAGCACGCTGAAGATGCTGCTGGAGTAGCTGCTGGCGCCGATCTGGTGCCACATCAGTTACGGGAACGAAGCAATGGAGCGTAGGTATCAGTTGCACATCGCGGAAAAGAAACATATCCAGAGAATGAAGTTCGCCTCTCGCCACCTGACAATCAACTTTGTACGATGTGTATACATATATATGTATATGAATTAAGTTCACTGGCGCTTCCAGGAAGCAGAACATTCATAGAGCTCTGGTCCCCCTGGAGCCGCAGCAGATTGGAAGCGAGATGTAGCGTAAAAGGCCCCTTGAGGGTCGTCGGATTTCCCCCTTGGCCCGTGCAGCGGCGATGCTTCGCCTCTCGTTTGTGCGCGGATTCGTAATGGAAAGTCAGCCGCAGGTCGAGAGCCTCACAGTAGGTGCTTTCCTGCGGTAGCTTGGCGGAGGCAACGGCCTGCGTCCAAATTCGATTCGAGTCGAGTCGAACCACGAACCACCCCCAGCTGAGCGCTCGTCCTCCTCCTCCTCCTCCTCCTCCTCCTCCTCCTCCTTCTCCTCCTCCTCCTCTGTCCTCCTTCCTCCTGCCTCCTGCCTCCTTCCTCCTCCTCCTCCTCCTCGTCCTCCTCCTCCCCCTCCTCCTCCTCCTCCTCCTCCTCCTCCTCCTCCTCCTCCTCCTCCTCCTCCTCCTCCTCCTCCTCCTCCCTCCGCATCCTCCCTCCTCCTCCTTCTCCTTCCTCCCTCCTCCTCCCTTGCCCTCCGCCTCAGGGCCTCCCCGCTCCTGCGGCGAGCGGCGCCCTCACTCCGCGAGGGGCGCCCCCTCGGCGGCGTCGTACGGGGCCACGTCCCAGGGCGCCTCGCTGGCAGGGGGGCGCCCCGGAGGCCCAAGCGCTGCACCGTGCTCGCACTAGGCGTGTCCGCCCGGCTTCATCATGGTCATCATACTCATCATCAGCATCATTACCATCATCGTCATCATAACCATCAACATCGTAAACGTAATCATCACAACCATCAACATCATCGCCATCATCATCATCACCACCATCACCATCACCACCACCACCTGGCAATAGGTCGCCTGCCCCGTGGCCATCACGGGCAACCCCGAAGTGCACAGGCCGACAAGCGCGTCGGCGTGGCAAGCCTCCCGGCGAGCGCAGTGACACGCCAGGCTGTGCCCCGAGAGCTTGGGCGGGAGGGCTCGTCGAAGGGGTCTGCCTGAACGGCTTCAACGTACCGCTGGATGGCGGCGTGAGGGCCGTAGTTGGCGACCTTGCACTCGTTGCCCCACTCCGATGGATCGAAGTGCCAGCACGCGACAACGACGTCGCGATCGGTCGGGCCACCCAAAAAATAATATCAGAGTGAGTGGGTCGAACGGTCCTTCACTGTCCCTGCGTGCATGGCTGAAGTGGGATTCCGCGATGCGGATTATTGTTGTTAATGGTGTTGGTGGTGTTGTTGCTGCTGTTGTTGTTGGTGTTGCTGCTGCTGCTGCTGCTGTTGGTGTTGTTGTGCTGATGTGTGTGTGTTTGTTTGGTTGTTTGTTTGTGCTGGTGTTCTGATGTTGTTTTTGTTGTTGCTGTTGGTGTTGCTGTCGTCGTCGTTGTTGTTGCGTTGTTGGTTTTGCTGTTGTCGGTGGTGGTGTTGCTGTTGTTGCTGGTGGTGGTGTTGCTGTTGCTGTTGTTGTTGAAACTGTTATTGTTGTTGGTGCTGCTACTGTTGGTGTTGTTGTTATTGTTGTTGCTGGTGTTGGTATTGTTGGTGTTGATGGTGTTGATGTTGTTGTTGCTGCTTATGCTGTTGTGGTTGTTGTTGCTGTTATTATTGTTGTTATTGGTATTGTTGTTGTTATTGTTGCTGTTGTTGTTTGGCGTCGTCCCCCCTGCGACCCGCCCCGCGACCCACCCGCGACCCACCCCGTGACCCGCCCGCGACCCACCCCGTGACCCGCCCGCGACCCACTCGAGACCCACATGCGACCCACCCGCGACCCACCTGCGGCCCGGCCCGCGACCCACCCGCGACCCACCCGCGGCCCACCAGCCCACCCGCGACCCACCCCGTGATCCCCCCACATTGCTTCAACGAAAAAATTGGCGCCTGCAGCGGACTCCCTGCATGATTGGTAGAAAGTTAGGCGCCTGCGCCCGGCTTCTTCAGAGCCTCGCAGACTGACGACGTCCTCGCCGTCCCCTCGCTCGTATGCGCAACTGCGGGGTGCTAATTATAGAGGAAAGAGGACTATGCACATACACGGGTTCTGACCAGGCCCATCCTGAGCCCAGGATTGGTGCATATGCCCTCCTGCCTTGGCCAGGAAAGCATATGCACCGATCCTGGGCCCCAAATGGGCCTGGCCAGAATCGATGCATGTGCATAGTTCTCTTCGGCCGAAATTACGCGTGGGGCTCTGAGCCTGACTGTTCGCGATCTTGCGATGTGTCCGCCACGCCGGATCTCACGAGGGCTTCTGGCGTCCCACATGGGGGGGGGGCCTCGGAGCGGCTCCAGGGGCGGGGGGCCTCGGAGCGCCTCCTGTTAATTATGGTGCAGTTGATCCGTAAAGTTAAATCGGGCCTGTCCCCCTACAGGGGGATTTTCGACGAAAAAAAAACCGGAAAATTTCCTAAACAGATTCAAAAATAATCAAAACATGGTCCCCAGACTATGTTTTGATTATTTGTAGAAAACACCTCCTGTAGGGGGAAAGGCCCGACTTAACCGTAAGGCCTGCAGCAGTAATTCACACACAACGCCGTAACATGTGTGTAATGCTGTGCCCGTGGCTTCTGGCTCTCAGTTTGGAGGGAGCTCAACAACCAGCCCACCATCCCAAGAGGTGGGGGAGCCGGAACCAACTGGCACATTGCAGGTTGGCCGCGAGGCCAGAAAAAAGAGGGGGGGGACCTCTCTGGGGGCCTCCGGGGACCTCGGAGGACTTCGGCAGACCCCCCGCAGGGCTTCGGAAGGCCTCCGGGGACCTCCGGGGACCTCGGCGGACCTCGGCAGGCCTCGGGAGACCTCCGGAGGACCTCGGGGGGGGCCTCGGGGGGGGCCTTTGGGGAGGGCTTCGCGAGGGGGCCTCGCGAGGGGGCCGCGCGAGGGGGGGGGGGCCTCGCGGAGGACCTCCCAAGGACCTTTTCTTGCGGGGCAGGCCCCCGAGGGGGGGGGGGGATGCTGCGGTAGGGCGAGCCTCGGCGGGGCCCCAGCGAGGCCTTCCTCCTCCGGGGAGGAGGGGGGGCCCCGAGAGCCGACGCTGCACGCCTAGAGCCCTGGACCCCCCTCCTCCTCTTCCTCCTCCTCCTCCTCCTCCTCCTCCTCCTCCTCTCCTCCTCCCTCCTCCTCCTCCTCCTCCTCCTCCTCCTCCCTCCCCTCCCCCTCCTCCCCCTCCCCCCTCCCCCCTCCCCTCCCCCTCCCCCTCCCCCTTCCTCCTCAATCTTTCTGCTGCCTCTTCTCGGGGGCGGCCAAGAGGGGGGCGTCCCAGAGGGGGGGGGGCGAACATCATGGCCGGCGGCACGTGCGCGGCCCAAGGGGGGTGCCAGGGAAGTAAGGAAAGAAGAAGAGGCGCCATGAAAGCTGTGGAATATCATGGCCCACGCCATGATGCCGTCATCACCCCTCTCTTGGCCACCCCTGATTTTCGGGCCGGCCGGATCGATATGTGATGGCCCAGGGACTCTCGGGGGTTCGTCAGGTAGCGAAGGGGGCATAAACGCGTGGGCGACGAAACTTTCCCCGCTCGCGCACCTGTCGGGCCCGCGGTGGCAGTTCAGGGGCCACTTTGGCGCCGCCTTCCTGCAATCCTCGATCCCCCCACGCTTATTGCCCCCCGTCTCCTCCTCCTCCTCCTCCTCCTCCTCCTCCTCCTCCTCCTCCTCCTCCTCCTCCTCCTCCTCCTCCTCCCCCTCCTACTACTTCTCCTCCTCTTACCCCCGTTGCCGTCCGCCGTGTTCGGCACCAGGCGAAAACGCCACGCGTGACAAAAATGGCAGCGCCCGGATCTCCGGGGCTGGCCCCGTCGCCAGGCAAGATCTGATCTGCATTCATGCGCGGCGCCAGAGGTCCCCCATTCCCTTTCCCGGGATCAGGTTGTCGTCCCAGAGTCATTCCTGATGGCCCCAGCGCCCGATGACCAGGCCAGCCCTAGAGTTAAGTCGGGCCTGTCCACCTACAGGCCGATTTTCGATGGGAAATTCATTTAAACATAGCGGGAAATACTCACTAATTATAAAAAATTGTATTGCTTGACTATCTTTGAATATTCCTCCTGTAGAGGGACAGGCCCGACTTAACCCTGGAGGCCGAAATCAAGGGAAAAGCACATGATGCAGGACAAAGAAAAAGGCAGGCAGGAGAGGGGAGAAAGGCCGAACGCGTTGCGTGGGCATCCCCGATGGCTCCGCCAGCCATTTGAATGAACACACAACGAACGCAACGGAGGAGGAGGAGGAGGAGGAGAAGCAGGAGGAGTAGGAGGGGAAGGAGAGGAGGAGGAGGAGGAGGAGGAGGAGGAGAAGGATGCCCAAGAAGCGCTCCAAATGGCCCCAAGGCGGCTCAGGGGGCCCCGAAACGGCCTATGAATGCCCCTAGACGACCTATTCGGCCCCCAAGAGAGGCCAACTGGGCCCACAAGGCCCCCACGAGAGCTCGCGAGCGTCGTCGTCGTCATCGTCGTCGTCATCGTCGCCGTCATCGTCATCTTCATCTTCATCGTCGTCGTCGGGGGACCACCCTCATTTGGTCTGGGGCTCGACTCGAGACCCCCGACCACAACCCAGGAAACCTCCACTAGCGCCCCTTGACAGCTACTTCTGACACGTCGGCGCAGCTTCGCAACTTACCCGAGCACCCATATCAAGACGCTCCCGGCGCCACCACATTAGAGGATTTCTGCTCCGATGTCGCTCCACAATGCCCCCTGGCGAAGCTATCTCTTCTTCTTGTGCTTTCCCAGTCTCCCCACCGTTTTCGGACCCCAGGGACTGTCGTATATTACCTCCGGCCGACCCTGGTGCTCATCTGCTGCCTCTCCTCCTCGCATACAAGGTCGGCGGGCCATAATTACATGGGCAAAGCCTTCCCAATACAACGAAAGGCAACGGAGGAGAAGGGAGGACAGCAGAGGGGAGGGAGGGAGCAGGGAGGAGAAGGGAGGACAGCAAGTCCATGCACGCAAGTGGCCGAACCTCCCGTAGGTACACACCGGATCTCATCGGGGGCATCCAAGAGGGAGGCGTCCAAGAGGGGGGCTCGCAAGTCATGGCCCGAGGCATGTGGGCGGCCCAGAAAGGGCCAAGGGACGACTTCAAATAAGAAGAGGCGCCATTTTAGACTGGAGCGATGGGGGCAACGCCGATGGGGGTGCGGTGGTAGGTGCAATATTTCGCTTGTGCGAACTCTTGCGCCAACTAATGCTGGAGGGCGCGAACTATTGCAAAGAGCATGAACTATTGCGCAAAAGATTGCGTTTGAAAGAATGCACGATTGCATCCACACGCAATGGTTGCGTCCAAACCGCACGTGCTAAACTATTGCACCGACTCCGGCCCCCCCATCTACGCTACCACCACTATTTACGTTTAAAGTCAGTAGACCTGGGAAGAATGTCGTGGCCCTGGCCATGATATCCACCCCACCCTAGTCATCACCCCCTTTAGCCGCCCCCGATCTCAGGAAGCTGGCCCCCAGACACAATCGAAAACTCACTAAAAAACTCGACCATCGAGACTCGATCCTACATGCTCCTCCTCCCTCCTCCATCGTCCATCCGTCTTCCCTCCTCCGTCCGCGGCCGTTAGCAGCGCCTCGTCCCCGGGCCCCTCGTCTTCGGGCGCGTCGGGCGCGTCGCCGGCCACAAGGGGCGCGTCCCACTCGGGGGCGCCAGCGAGCGGCTCGTCGTCGGCCGCCTCCCACGGTGCGGCGCCGTCGCCGATTGTGGGCGCAGCGCCGGCGAGGCTGTCGTCGGGAGCCTCGGAGGGGTCGTCGGGGGCCTGTCGGCGCGGCGATGACAACCCCGACGTGCTAACGTCATGAAAAAAACAATAACAACGGGACCTTCAAAACAACTGCACGGACCTGCAGGAGGGCCCGTATATAAAAAATGGCAGGTCTGGGGGAGCGTCCTGGATCGAACACAAGCACAAATTCACAAATGTCCAGCGGATTGAAGTGTTCAGTCCAAGCGGTTGTTTCCTTCATCTCGGCCTCCCGGGGACCGCGTTGGGCCTCGGGGCCTTCAAGAAAGGGTTCGGGGACGAAAAACTGCCCCCACGGAAGTGGTCGATGCCTCCCTGAAGCCGCAGTCGGACAAAAAAACGAATCGCCGGATGTCTGTGAGTTTGCGCCGCAAGCCTTTCCGCCTCTGGAGGCCCATGTCGGCCCCAAAGGCTTCCAAACAAATAGCCAGGGGTAACATGAAGGGAGAAAGAGAGAGAGAGAGAGAGAACAAGAGAAAAAGAGAGAGAGAGAGAGACAGCCAGAGACAGAGAAAGAGAGAGAGTGATAACAAAACAAAAGAAAAAAGGAGAGAAAGAGAAAAAGAGAGAGAGAGAGATCTGGCGCGAGGGCTGCGAGCGCCCTCCACGCCAGCCTCACGTGGCGGGACGCACCGATGTGCGAACAGGGGTGGGGAGACTACCCCCTTCCCCTGGCGGGGCCTGCGGGGGCCCCGACTGGGAAGTAGGAGCGGGCGGGGCAGGAAGGGCGAAACTCTCCCCTTTTATACGCCCGCAAACAAAGAGATGCCGGCTGTACATACACTTCGGCATGCGTGATGCGGCGCCCTGGCAGTAGCGGCGCCGCTTTGGGGCAGCCCCCGCAGCGGCCCAAACCAGATGGCAACAGAACCGTGGCCAACAGTTCACGATGCCCACAGGGAGGAGGGGCGCTAGCACTTGCGCGCCGCACGTTGAGCAGCAAGGAGACTGTCCTGGAGAGGCGCCCCTAGGGAGGCAGCAGGCTGGAAGGCCTGCTGCAAGTCGTCCCAGGCCGCTCGTGCACGGTGGAAACCGTCAAGCGCCGGAGCTGACTGTCAATGGATGCGCTGGGGACATTGGGCGAAAAGGTTGGGCACAGCGCGCTGATGCTAGCGATGGGGCCCGCTTCGCGGTCACCGTCAGGTTGCCGTGTAACCGCCGAGAAATACCGCGCGAAGGTTTGCCTGCGGTCGGAACGCTGGAAGCGCCGTGCCCCGTGCTGGTGGCGGCGTTTGGCCGTTCACTTCTCCCAGTGCCCTTGTGGCAGGATAAGCTTTCCTGATGGCGGTGGGAGCTGGCGACGGTGGCCTGGGCGGGGGGATCGCGAGCCGCCTCGCCCTGGCCGCTGAGGGGGCACGATTGGAACGCACCGCGCGGGGGGGCGCGGTCGCTGCGTTCGTCGCGCTGGCGCCGTCGCTCATGGAGACGCCGAGCCCGAGCGGGTCCAGCACGTCTCCGTCAAGGTAATCGATCGGGCCCGGGCACGGATCGTCGAGGTCGTCGATGTAGCCAGGCCCTGGTGGATCGCCCAGATGGTCGGGGCCGCCTGGCGAGCCTGGCGGCTCGTTCTCGCCTTGGCCTGTGGCGAGAGGGTTGGGCTTCATCTTGCGAGAGGGCTAGCCTTGGCCGTCGGCGAGAAGCGGGCGTGCTCCGGCGGAGGCAGACTCCATCGGTGACAGCGTCGGCCCATCGGGAACCAGTCGTCGGCGCATCCCGCGTCGGGGTCACCGCCGGGGCCCTCCAGCGCCGGGCGCAGAATGGGCCGCGGGGGCCCGTCCTCGGCGAGGGCGACCTGGAGATCAAGGAGCTCGAAGTCTTCCTCCAGCGGGCCGCGTTGTCTAGCATGCGGCGGCAGGTCACGACACTGCTGCTCGGTGATCATGGTTTTCAGCGCAGTCCTCTCGGATTCCCAGCACGTACATTTCCAGCGCTCCCGATGTCATTCTCCCTGGTTGTGCCATCTGCGCAGCGGGAAGGCCGGCCGAGATGCTGGCCCCGACGTTTCCTTGCTGGGCGCGGTCGCCCCCGCAGAGGCAGCCGGCAAGGAGACCGACCTGCCGCGCCAGGCAGTTGGCCTTGAATTTGGCACGGAGAAACCACGCGTCAGCGAAGTAATCGCGACCCTGCTGGACAGCGGCGACGGCCCCCAGGTCGCGACCGATGGTCGCGACGCGTCGAAAGAATAACGTTCTGCGCGAAGCACGGAGCACGCAAGTGGACACCCCTGCTGGCAAGTGTTTCCATGACAATGGGGATGCCTCAGTCGTCGCACGTCGCACCTCAGGCTGCTCTACCCATTGGGCCTCCTTGGAAGGTTGCGCGCGGTCGCGCAGCAATTTGGGCTTGGCGTCGAGACTGGTGCCTCTCCGCGCCTGCCTTCTAAGACCGAGCGAGGCTTCCCTTTGCGATATAGCAACCATCTCGACGGCGCGCCGAGGGGCGACGAGAGCATGGAGGGCCCGCGGCTTTATGGCTCTCTGGATGGGCGCTTGAATGTCGACACAGGCGGGGCACGCGCTGGCCGCGACGGACCCTGCGCAACGCGATCTCGCTTGAGTGCCCTCGGAGGGGCGTCCGACACGTGGCAGCCCGGCGACGGCCCGCCCAACCCTGGCGTCAGCGACGGTCTCGAGGTTCAATTTGGCGCGGTCGACAACAGGCGCGACGTTGATGTAGCCCCCCGCAGGTTTCACCTGGAAGTGAGCTTGCAGCGCCTGCAAGGGAGGCCACCTGGCGGTGGAACTCATCGCCAGCGGCCCGGCCCACCACGCTGCCAGGGAGAATCTCCTGGCCAGACAACCCGTCGAAGAGGACGGCCTCGTCGACTGACGTCTGGACCCCCCAGCGGCAGGGGCCGCGGAGTCGCTGTCGTCAACGCACGTTGAAGTCAATGAGCGGAGAGCGCGCGCCAGCGCCGCCCCATGGCCCGCGCGCGGAGTTCGACGTCGTCGGGGGCGAAAGCTACCTTGGTGGTGGCCGTTGGCGCGGGCCAGGTATGGAGTAGGCTCCGCTGGCACGGATGAATATCCTCCGGTTGTCGCACAGATGCCGCCCGCCTTGGGCGGCGCCGGGCGGGGCACGGCGCGCAGCGCCAGATTGAAGCAGATGTCCGCGACGAAGTGATCGAAGCGCGTCGACGCCTAACGCTGCCCCTGCCAGGGGGGCTTGGAGATGGCGCGCGCGCTTTACCTGGGGCGCCGGGGTTGCGAGACGTCTCCCACGGCGGCGCGCGCGGCCCCGGGGCTAAGGGCCCAGAGCTCTCCAGGCGGCCAAGCTGCGGCAGGCCAGCGCATCCCCGAAAAACATCCAGATGGACACAACGGAAAGGGGCCGCCGATCAGCGGAAGCTCACCTTTTCATTCCCGCGGGCACAGGTCCGGCACGCGCAGGAAGAGGCTCGGGAATTCGACCCGCGCCCTGCACGGCCCTCAATGCTTGCGCGACAAGGCGGAGAACTCCATCGTGAAGCATTCTAGCCTCCCTAGTTAGTGGCGCACCCTATCGGGCCCCCAGCCTGGGCGACGGGGCGGGCGCCAGCGAAACGGATGCGAGTCTCGTCAGTCAGGGCGAACGCGCGGGCCGGTGCCGGCTCGAGGAGTCCCTGGCGGCACTTCGCTTCGAAGTCTTCCTTGCGGGAGGGGCTTCATCAGCGTGGGAGCCCGCGCTTCGGCATCTGCCCACGGTGGGCCCGCCCGTGTCCGCCATGAGTTTGAGCGCGGCTCTGGCGTTGGCCAGGATGGCGCGCTGGTTTGGCTCCAACGGGGCGCGTTCGTCGGAGCCGCGCGCGTAATCCGATGCAGAGTTGATCGGGGCGGCGATGGGCGCAGCGCTGGAATGCGACTTGGCGCCAGCGCCGCCCGCGTCATCCGCGGGGCACCTGCTCTTCGCTTCTCGGCCCCCGTCGGGGCCGGGCGGCGCGAGGGGTGCCTGTTTCGCGGGGCGCGATGGTAGATGGCGATGAAATTGCCAGCTGCTTTGATCCACTCGCTCTTCGCATCGCGCCCGCCACTGGCTCGCGCGCGCTTTGCAAGCGTTAGCGCGGCTGGTTCTGTCGGGAGGCGATCGGGTTATCAGATGGATGGTCGGCAGGAGTTCCGTCGCTGACCCAGACTCGCGGGGGCCCTGTCAGGCTGGTGCCGCGGCGGCGTTTGGCGAAGACGTTAGACGCAGCCTGGGTGCTCTTGGTCTGCGCGCACGCGGCAGGGTGGCCGGCGCCGCAAACGCCGCAGCGGCCCCGACGGGGCGCCAGGCCCTTCCCGATGGCCCAGAATTGCCCCAGTAGCTCGCCGAGAACGATAGTGGCTCCATTGGCCGTTCCGTTCTCCGGATGCGCAAATGGCGCAGCGCATGCATCCTGAAATGCGGCTCCTCGCCGCGCTTCGCGAGGTCTCTCCTTGGCCCTGCGGCGGGCGCCTGCCGCGGGGCCCTGCGTGGAAAGCATGCGCCGCTCGCCTTGCAAGGTCAAAGATCTCGCCGACGTCCCCGGCAGCATCGCGCGGGCGCGCTCGACGCAGCGCCCGCGCGATGGCAGCTCACCCCAGCCCATCGCCGGGCAGGCTGGCGGGCAGGGCGCCGCCGCATCCTTGCAGGATGCCTGGCGAAGTCGAGGTAGATGGAGACAGCGAGGCCGAGGCGCCGCTCGGCGTGGGGGCAACGCAGAAGGTCAGAAGGACAAAGTTTGCAACGCGCTGTTTCGCTGCGGGGTTGGCGTGGGGCGCACTCGATGCGCATCCCCCTCGCGCCAGCGGCGCGTCGGTCCCGATCGATTTCGGCCGCAGAAGCACGCCCGCGCTAGGGCAGCCCGCCGCGGCAGTCCACCCGAGGCCGAGGGCGCTAGCGTGGACAGCCGAGTCCTTCAGGCCGCATTGGGCGCCCACGCATACGCACGTCTACCACCCAATTGGCCGCGCACCAGACACGTTGAAACAAGGCTGTGTTGTCGGCGCCCGATTTGATGTATACCGACGCTGCGAAGATGCCTTCGGCGAGGGCTCGGCGGCGGCCTCTCCGCCCAGTTGCCCGCCTGGCGGCGGTGGCGAGAGCAATAATGGGGAGGAGACGTGCCGCTCGTCGCCCTCGAGCGGGAAACATACCCGTACCCTTGCCTAGACAGGGTGGCAAGTGGCGGGGGGGCAACTCGCCGCAGCTGTCGGCGGCCGCGCACATGTAGATGCGACGGCCGATTGAACATTACAGGAAGCTGTCTTCGCCAGGCGCACGGCGGCACCGATTGCATGTGCGCTCGAATAGGCCGAGTGACCAACTCCGCGTTGGTCGCCGCCGAACTAGACCAGCTAATTCGGAGGTGCGCCTCCAGAGGCCTTATCCCAGCGTTGCGGGGTCAACGCGCACTCGGGGGCGCGCATGGGCAATTTTGGCGCGAACGCCACTGCGCGACAACCGCTCAATCGCGAATTGCTCGATGCAGAAGCATCGCGACTCCGAGCGCTGGCCGAGGTCGCCAAAGGCCGCCCCCCCTGGACGGCCCTCCGAGAATCGCCGCAGCTAGGTCCAGGCACGTCATAAAATCCTGAGACAGACACGCACCTAGCCGAGGCGTCCGAGAGCCACCACAGCTGGGTCTGGGCATGTCTCCTGGTTCAGACACATACCCGTGCCAAACCGAGGTGGCGGCACGCCCAAGAACGCTCTCGAGCACATCTCATGCCCTCCAGAGCCGTCCCCGACGCGGCCGCTGCGGCCCCCTGAGGGGCGCGACGCTGCAACGTCGCTCCTCAGGATGAGCACGGACGCATCAGTTTCCAAGATAGCGAGGACATGTCGTTGTTCCACCAAATGGGACAAGCGCCGCCACTCCCGCGCAGTCCTGAGCCGCACGCGCACCGCGATGCCCCCAGAAGTCCTTCAAAAAAAGCAGCGCTTGTCGTTGCAATCGAACAGCTAACCATTGAACGCGCCATTGCGTCTGGACGCGCGAATGCTGCGCTGGCGCGCGGGGCAAGCTGACCGGGCACATTGGCAAGCGCCCAATCCCGCGGACGGCCCATCTCACCCTGGCTGATCTTGGGCAAAGGTATGTTTCGGACCAGTGAATCGCGCGGTCGCGGGAAGGCCTGCGACGGTTGGGTCGTCCTTGGACGCGTCAGCCAGCGCTCCTTGCGCAGCGATGCACGCTGCCCTCCGCGTTTGGCGGTCGCGGAGCGCACTCTGCGATGAACGCCCCCTTCCGCGCCCGTCCCGCTGGACGCGGTTGCTCAGTGGGCTGCGACCCCGCGCTGGTCGTCAGGCTCCCATGTCTGGTGAGCAGATGCACCTGTCGAAAGTGCGAGCGCGGTCGGCGCCTCGACGCACCCGTCGGCCGCCGGGGGAAGGACCGAGGGAACGGCGACCCGGCGGCTGCGGGCGGCGGCGCGACGGGGGCAGGCGCCGTCGCCTGCGCCGCCGCCAGGAAAAGCGGAAGCGAAAGCGAACGCAAAAGAGCGGCAGCGCTTGCAGCTGCGCTCGGGAGCGGTCGCTCCCGCGCGCGGCGCCGCGCCGGCGGGGGCCTGCACCGCCGCCTCGACGTCCTCGCCGATGTCGATGTCCTTGCTGCCGTCGTCGAAGTCCACCTCCGAGTGGTCGGGGCCGATCTCCAGGGGACCTTGGCTGGTGCCCTACAGGCGCGCCAGGTACACTGGCCCCCAAGAGCTGGCGCTCGGGCTGCCGACCCCTTGCGCGGGGAGCCCGGCGTCGCCTGCGCGCGCGGCGAAGCTCGGAGCCTCGCCGGGCGATGCGATGAGGTTCTCTTCGGGCGCCCTGGCCCTGCACGTCGCGACCCCGAGGTTTGCCGACTCCGACTCGCTGGGAGATCCGCACTGCGGATGGTCGCGCGTAGGAGTACCTTCCTGCTTGCTGGGCCCGCAGTGCTAGAGCTGTGGCGCCGCGCTCTACGGCGGCGCCCCAGGCGGGGCCTCGGACCTCTGGATCCACGCCTGTTCAGCTGCGAGTTCTGGGCCGGAAAGGCCCAGCAAGGCTGTCCCTGGTGCCCGTCGGCGCTCGTTTGGGTCTCGCGCTGGTTCGTGCTGTCGCTTGGCATGCCTTGGCTCGTCGTTCTCTGGGGCTCACTTTTTGCGAGCGCACTGGGCGTTGGGTGGAGCAACCCTTCTCGGCGACGGCGACAGCGAGTCGGAGGGCGTTCCCCCTCCCTGGGCAGCGCGTCGCCCGGGCCCAGGAGGCCTTTGCCATGGCGGCGATAGCTCGCGGTCGAGCCTTTCGAGCTCGCCCTTGTCACCCATGTCTTTCCGCGGCCGCAAAACCACTTGGGGTCGTGACTGCTGCTCGCCGTCAGCTTCGGCGTTGACTGTCCCGCTCGCGGTGCGATCCACGCCTGGTGGCGGGTGGCTTGGTTGTCTGGGAGTGAGCTGAGCAGATTCCTTTGCCGCGCCTGCGTCGACTGGCGACGATCGTTCAGGACGCGAGAGCTCAAGCATCGGAGGCCCTGGCACAGTCTGTCTTGGATCCCCGAGGGCGCCGTAGGTCGGCCCCTGGATCGCGACTTGGCTGTGGGTCTGCGGGTCGCGGCCAAGCTGGACCACTGGGGCCTGCCTTGTCTCGAATAAACTATGTTGCCCCTCGCCAGCGGGTGGCGAACTTCCCTAGCCGCATGGCCGTCAAGTCGGAAGGCGACCATGCCGCCGCTGTATCCTGAAAGGACGTCGAAGACGATAGACTGAGGATGCAACGGGGTTCCACGCCAGAGTAGTTCGACGTCGAATCATCTGGCTCTGTGTCTGGACCCTTCTGACGAGGAGTTCCATGGCTTGTTGCACTGACAGGGCTCTCCTTTGTTACTCGGTGCAGCCCGAGAGAACGTACCTCGAGGGCTGGTTTGCCTGACTGGTGGCGAGCGCAGCGCTGCTAAGCATGTCGCGGTCGGGGGAGAAGATGACCACTCCTTCCGCTTTGAAGAGTGGCCGCTCTGGCTCGCAGGCGGGCTCGTCCCTGAGCGTGACAGTCCTGGTGTTGGCTTAGTTGCCTGCGAGTGGGCTCGTGGCGCTGTCTGGTGACGCCGCCGTCGCCCCACGGTGGCCCTGCTTCTTGAAGCCATCCCTGATGGGTGGCATTGTTGGAAAAAGCGGCCCTTTGCTTACGCAGCTGTCAAAAGCCCCCGGTCCGCATCCATGGTCAGAGTTTGTTTGGGTTGGGTTGCTCGGGCCGTGCTCGTCAAGGGCAGCTCCGGTGCTGCGACAATTGAAGCCGCAAGCGTTGCTCTCGTTGACGGAGGCGAAGGAGCAAAGCCAGTTGTTTGCTGCGTGCCTTCCTTTTTTTCCTCTGTGGACCACCTCATGCTGTGTCCCTGTGTGCACCATGGGCAGAGGAGGCGATGCTGGTGCCCAGCCTGGCTGTAGTAGAGGTGCTGGGCACAGGTAGGGCAGGCGTTGCAGTCACAGTGCGCGTCGGTGCAAACCCATCGGCCTGGCAGGGCGTCCTTGAATGTGGGTATTTTTCGCCACGGAACGTCGGGCCCCCAGCCATCCTCGGTGGCCGTGACGGCCAGTGAGGGACTGGCCATGTGGTCTGTGAAATGTTGTGGTCGCATGTTCGGGCGGCCGTCGTCGATGTCGGTCAGCACCTCGTGGCCGCCGTCGGGGTGTCTGTCGCAGGCCCATCGGTGCCTTGCGCTGTCGTTGAAAAGGGTCCAGCCTTTCAACTAGGAGTCTGGTTTGGCCTTGTACCCCTTGGTTGCGACCCTCCGGAGCAGGAAGGAGCCGTCGTGCGTCTGATAATTTGCCTGGCGCGTCGACGAGGTGCCATCCCAGAGCGCACGCCGTGCCTGGTCGGTGTCTGGCGCGCCAGTGTGATACGCAGTGGGCCATTGCTGTGGGATCGAGTTGGTGCTCGTCCATCAGCGTGTCGATGTCCATGGCATGGTTGCTGCCATCTGTGGATGAGCTGTGGACGTCAATGGCCACTTCAAGGGCTTCCCCGCGTCGGAGAATGCCTGAACCGTCGGATGTCTGCGGAATTGCGCCGCATGCTTTCCCACCTCTGGAGGCCCGCTTCGGCCTCAGGGACCGCCAAAACAATGATTCAGAGGAACATGCAGGGAGAAGAGAAAGGAAGAGCGCGATACTAGTAATAATGATAATGAGAGTACAAATGACAACACAAATATTAGTACTCACCATAACTACGAATAATGAGATGTTCTGCATAAGAAGAAGAAGGAAATACAACAATAAGCATACTATGAGTAAGAAAGCAAGAAGAAGAGAGCGAGCGGAGAAGAGAGGCGAGGATAGGAGAGGAGAGAAAAGGAGGAGAGGAGAGAAGAGGAGAGGAGAAGAGAAGAGGAGAGAGAAGAGGACAGGAGAAGAAAAGAGGAGAGGAGAGAGGAGAGGAGAGAGGGGAATATAAATATATATATATATATATATATATATAAAAAAAAGAGAGAGAGAGAGAGAGAGAGAGAGAGACCGGCCGGAGTGGACCCGAGAGGGCTCAGGGACCCGTTTGCGGCGGAGCTCCTCGAAGTCGTCCAGCCCTTCGGCATCGGCGCTCCGGGCTTGCTCCCCCCGCAGCTCCGGCAGCTCGTCGGACCCGAGGACCCTGAGCCTGAGGGGCAACGATCGGCAACGTCGAACTGGAATTGGCGACACATCGCCGATGGCTCGGCGATAGGCCCCCGGTTGCGAAGCCGCACATTCCTGGGCGGTGGTGGGCGATCCACCGATCGGCGATGAATAGGCGATTGGGGGTTGATGCATCGGAGCATCTCCCCCCCGAACGTTGTCCATGAGAGCCCCCGAACGGCGGCAACCATCGTGGGGATCAGGCGCTCCAGTGCGCGCGACGTCTGCCCAGCCGTGCTGACCTGGTACTCCAAGGGCATGGACGCCAGCAGCTCGTCCACGGCCTGTTCTGGGACGCAGAAAGGACATAACTGTGCGCCCTCCTCGGGGGGCACACGTTCGAACCGAACACATCGTAGAGACATCTTATACAGTGGAGGCCAGTCCACAAGAAACCTTCCACAAGAAATCCAACACTGAGACCCCAGGACGACCACGGATGTTTGGTGTGGGAGCGCCACGCTCTCCATAGCAAAACCACCGAAACCCAAGAAACCCAGGGCACCCTGGAGGCGAGCAGGGTGTTTCTTGGCATGGGCCTCCACTGTACAGCACATCGTTGCCCGAGCGGTGTGGCGAGGAAGCGTGCCCCGTCGCCGAGCACTTTCCCCAAGCAATGCTTGCCTTTAGGAGTCCTTGCTTCTGTTCGAAGGAGCTGGGCCGTTTCTTCGGTCTGGCGGCTATGAGGCCGCCGTCGCCGCCCGTCGTCTGGGCAGTGTATTCGACCTGGCGGCTATGTGGCCACCGTGGCCACCACGTCGCCGCCTCGTCGCCGCCCTAGACTGCACAACACATATTGCACCGCATATATTGCACCACATGAAATGCACCACATAGTTTGCACAACCAAATTTGCACCGCATCTATTGTACCACATGGATAGCACAACATATCTTGAACGCCATATAGTACACAACATGTACTGCACCACATAATTAGCACGACATGAGTTGCACCGCGTAGAGCACACAATTGACTGCCTCACATAGATTGCACAATTTAGACTGCACCACATAGCCTACACAACATATATTGAACCGCGTAGATTGCACCAAATGACTTGCAAACACAGATTGCACAACATAGGGTGCACAACGCAGACTGCACCACATGGACTGCACCACACATACTGCACAACCTATATTACCAGAGGTGCACTGTGCGTGGCCCAAGCTTGCGCACATATGATTAGACTTCTGAGAGAGCGCGAGTCGCTCCCTGGGGGGGGGGGGGGGGCGACGCAAACATAGCATAAGCAGCATGCTCGGGTGATGCCGGTGTCAGTGGCGCGCGTAGGGGGGTGCAGAGAGGGGGGGCGGCCTTTTGATCAGGCGGGGGGGGGGCTCAAGCGATTGGCTCAAGCGGTTGGCTCAAGCCTTGGAGTGAGAGGCCGCTCCGTCCGCTCCATCTCTCCCGCCGCGATCCCGTTATCGCTCTCTCTCCCTCGCCCCCAGCCGCGCGCAATGGCTGACGGCGCCGGCGCCGGGAGCCGGCCTCACACGCGGCAGCCAGGCACGCCCCTACGAGGCGAACGCGACGTTCGACAGCGGCTGTTCAGCCCGCTGCACACCATGGACGGGGACGAGGGCGAGGAGGAGACGAGACCAGCGGCTACCACTCCTTCTACACCTCCGGATGCAGCTCAACAGCCTGTCACCCTCAGTGCTATCGCGGAGCTCTTGGACAAGAAGTTTGATGAACGTATCCGGCCAGTCTTGGACACCGTCCGGGAGCTCCAGGACGACGTGGCAAGAGTGGAGTCGAACATGGACAATATGTGGGAGGGGATGGAGGAGAAGAACAAGGACCTCATGAACAAGATCCAGGCTGTGAATGACGATCTTCAGACCTTCACGGCGTCCGTGGGCCCAGGGGGGAGGAAGGGCGGGAACCCGCAGGACAGCAAACTCCAGCAGGACTTGCAGAACCAAATTGTGCAGCTGGAGGCCCAGATGCGCGCCCTCATGAAGAATGGGACCGAGGACACCAAGTTGATTGCAGTTTTTGGAGGTTTGGAAAGTATGGGGGACGAGTGGTCAGCATCCAAGTGGATAAAAGATCGATTGTGGGAGGGGTATGTTACGCCAGCTTCTGACTACTTCGTGAAAGGGGAGTTCAAGGGGCTGTTGTTCGCAGAATTCCCTAAACAAGAAGATCGCGACACAGCGGTTGCGACGATCAGGAGCCTGAAACATGAGACAGCTGACGGGAAACGTGTTTGGGCCAAAGAAGAGCAGCCCCTAGGCACGCGCGTTGCACGCCAGGTTCTTTTCGGAGCGAAGTGGATGCTTTCACAGTGGGGGTTCGTGAAGTCTTCCATGTGGGTGGACGAGGAGGCCTTCACCCTGCACATGGGGGACGAAAAGGTCCTGGCGGCGGTCGTGGAGGAAGGGGCCCTCAAGGTTGAGTACGAGGCCGGGTGGGAGGGCTACCTGAAGAGCGAGGATTGGGAAAAGATCCTCAAGGCCGGCCAGGACAAGCTCCTACGAAGCGCTAGGAACTCGGACGGCGCATCGGCGTTTCACACTCTGGGGAGTTTTGCGCATCACTTGTAATGGTGAGGTAGGTATTCATGCGACCGCCCTGGAGGTTTCACCAACCTTACCCTTGCCACCGAATGCTTTCCCTGACCGTTTTCAAGAACGACGGAACTGCCAAAGGCAATTCCGGAGCAGAACGACCCCAAGACCGATCTGCATGGGACGGCTTGCCTCATGGAACGTGGAGGGCCTTTCAGACGAGAAGCAGATGGACGAAACAAAGTTGGAACATATTGAGTTGGTTCTGAAGGCAGAGAACATAGATGTGCTGGGACTCCAAGAAACGCACTTGGCTGGTTCAGCATATTTTCTGCACAACGATTTCTTTGTCATTCTATCTGGCGGGAGCCTGAATGAGAGAGAGCATGTCGGAGTAGGTTTCTTGGTGTCTCCTCGCGTCCGTTGTGCTGTATTGGGCTTCGCGCAACACAGTCCCAGGTTAGCGAGCTTGCGGGTCCGAGTTGAAAGAGGACAAATGTGTTTCATTACAGGCTATGCCCCTCACAACGGGCGCCCGGCTGAGGAGCGACAGGATTTCTTCAATGATTTGGAAGACGTTGTGCAGAAAACCAAAGTCCACGGACCTATTGTCGTGTGTGGCGATCTCAACAGCAGGATTCACAAACGAGGCGCTGCGGAGCACGACGTTCTAGGGCCTTACGTTTACGGCAATCGCGAAGCCAATATAGATGCTGCGAGCAATCGGGAGCTCCTGGTGGAAACCTGCAGGTCTATGAATATGGTCGTGGCGAACACCTTCCACGAGCGCCCCGTGCACCAACAAGTCACGTACTACGACATCTCTGCACGACCTATGGACGAAATCACGGCAAACAAGTTCGCTGAGATTGATCATTTACTTGTGCATGAAAAGTGGCTTGGAGTTATTCGCGCAGTCCGGAGCAGGCGGGACATTGCCCTGCAATCGCATCATTTCGTTGTCATCGCAGACCTAGGCGTGCACATCCCGAAGAAGCTTCCCAGGGAATCCCGGGATACGCGGGACACCCGGAGTCTCGGGGAGGCTGCAGTGGCGAAGAAATTCTGCGACTGTTTTGTCGAGTTGGGACAGGACATCTTGCGCGGCGCTGGAGATGGTTGCGTCGATGCACTGGCGGAGGAAGTGCGGTCCAACATGGAGGCTGCTGCAGATGCCGCCTTGCATGTTCGCCCAGTCACGGCAAAGCGGCCGTGGATTCGAACGGCCACGCTGGACCTCATCGAGCTGCGGAACAACGCACGGGTTTTGGGGCAGTTCGCACTGGAGGCCTCGCTGAACAAGCAAATCAAATCAGCGGCCAAGAATGACCGGGCAGCATGGTTGGAAGCAGACTTGGCGGACGGAGGTTGGCCTGCAATCAAGCGCCTTCGGAAGGGGTCTGCCCGCCAACAACAAGGCAGACTTCGCAATTCGGCCGGCGACCTGGTGGATTCCAGCGAGAGGGCAGACACTTTGGCGACATATTTGCAGAACGTGCAGTGGCAACGTAGTCCAGGCGCAGGTGTCGGCGTGCCAGAGGAGCCGAAACTTGGGGCAACTCTTGACATACCCTGCGGAGAGTTCTTGACAGCGGAGCTCAAATCAGTCTTGTCGAGGTTGCGGAGAGGCAGAGCAAGTGGGCCTGACAACGTGCCGCCCGATTTCTGGGCTGTGCTTGGCAGGAGTGCGGGCGCCCTCGACATATTGCTGCGTTTGTGCAACCAGTGCTGGCATTCGAAGTCAATTCCACAGGACTGGTCGCACTTCTCAGTCACCACGCTTTTCAAGAAAGGTGACCCTGCGCTGCCTTCAAACTACCGTCCAATATCTCTACTGGCAGTTGGATACAAGGTGCTTGCGAGCCTCATCCTGCAGCGACTGCGATCTGGAGGGGTGGAGGGCCGGCTCCGCGACAACCAGTTCGGCTTCCGACGTGGTCGCGGCGCCCACTTGGCCATTCTCACCGTGCAGCGGATGCTGGACGCCGCCCAGGATCTCAAGCATGGAGAACTGACAGTGTTGCTCCTAGATTGGTCCAAGGCTTTCGATCGCATCGACCCCGGCGCCATGCAAGTGGCGCTGCGCAGGTTTGGCTTACCTGAGGAATACGTGGACATGGTCGCATCCATCTACCAGAACAAAACCTTCACCGTGCGCGACTCTGGCAAGGAATCTGGTGCCAGAGAGCAGTCCGCTGGCATTGCCCAGGGCTGTCCGCTCTCGCCACACCTGTTTATCATCGTTTTGTCTGTCATCATGGAGGACGTGAATTGGGAGCACGCAGGCAGCCGGACAGATGACGTCGAGTACGCGGACGATACAGCATTGATTTGCAAGTCGTCCGCTTGTTTGCAGCACGCCCTCGACAGCCTGCTCTCGCGGGCCGCCCCGTATGGATTATTGCCTAATTGGGACAAGACCGTGGTGCTGCAAGTTGGAGATCCGCCACCCATTTACGATCCGAACGGCCAGCCCATCCCAAAGACAGAGCAGCACATCTATCTGGGCGGTCTGCTCACCACCAGCGGCAGTGCCAGGTGCGCCGTGGCACGCAGGGTGGGCGAGGCGCGCAACTCCTTTTCGCTTCTGACGAAGGTATAGAGCCATTCTTCGTTGAGTCGGGCAAGGAAGCAACGCATATACGAAGCGTGTGTCGTCGCCAAATTGCTCTACAGTTTGGAGACGGAGCGATTGAATAAGGCAGAGTTTTCTCGCATCAATTCGTTCCATGTGCAATGCCTGCGGAAGATATGGGGCATCCGCATCCGATGATATCCCGGGTGTCCAACCAGGAAGTTCTGAAGACAGCGTCGTCGAGCCCGCTGGCAGACCAGCTAGTCGCCAAACAGATGTGTTTGTTTGGGCGGGTGGCCATGATGCCCGACGCATCTATCGCACGACGCTCCGTATTTCGACCTTCATCCACGATGTTGGCACGCCCAGGGGGCGCTCGAAAACGAGGGCGCCCAAGGGTGTCGTGGGGCCAGAGAGTCAGGGCGCATGCACTGAGCGTCGCGCAGCAGGACGAGGACCGGCTAGCAGCAACGCTGTCGAATGGTAGCGGCTCTTTCCAGAACTGGAGGGCCACTGTGCGGCAGCATTGCCGTTCTCTTTCATAGGGGCTTGCCCGCTTACTGTTGCCCCGCTCCGGTCCTCCCCCCTCTCTTCTCCCCCCCCCTCCCGCGTAAGCTAAGCAGGCGAGTCGCTATGATGCTGCTTTTCTGTTTCGCACACCATATGAACTGCAGCCGATGTGCCGTCATGGCACGGCTTCTTCGTTCGTTCGGGGGGGGGGCTGCTAAGAAGACCGGG
>CAUYUJ010000112.1:0-15000 GCA_963575745.1 Prorocentrum cordatum | reverse complement strand
GCTGCCAGTGCGATACTCTGTGATACGGTGTCGCGCACTGGGTGCATGCTAGATCAACGCGGATGCACCGCGTGGTGAGTTGAGAACTTCAGCAAGTACGCGCGGACACGCTCCCATTCAAAAAAAACTCGTGTGTAAGGATGTTAGCTTGAAACGATTGCACAAAAAAATATGATCTCGACTTCTGCAGACGTGTGGACTTTGTTGTATGTATGGCAAGGGGCTATTGAAAATACATCCTGAGATAAGCGAACGCGCGGTCACGTGGTATTATTTGACAGGGGTGATGGGGGTGTCCATACTGGCCTGACTGGCCTGGCTGGGATGGCATGTGGAAAACGGTAAACGGGCGATGAGGCAGAAGCAGTAAGTAACTTGCAATATCCCAGGAGGGACGGTTAAGTCCAGGCTCGGGAGAGCGGTGCGTCTTTCCTTCTCTAGGAGAACATATGTGGTGCGAGACGGGTGGCACCATCCACACTGTGCTGCCTATAACGTGCAGAGTACGGGGTGCGAGATGTGTGACATGTGGTGCACCATGTGGCATGTTAGCTTCAGGTCGGGCGCGCCCCCTCCCCACACAGGCGGATTTCGCACGAAACATAAAAGCCCAAAAAATATCCAAACATTGTCCCCCTATTATTTTTTGTGACTATGTTGAACATTCCCCCTGTAGAGGGACAGGCCCGACTTAATGTTCGCTACGGGCTACGTGTCCGTCATAAACACCCGAACCAGCGCACGAGGCGGGGAGCGGCCAAGAGGCGGCCACGGGGCAAGCTCCGGGAAAAGCGCCAGCCAGCGGCCACCGGGCGGCGACGGACGGCAGCGACGGGCGGCCTCGACGAGGGGACCGCCCACCGACTACTTGGCAAAGCAAGCAGGACCTCCTCCTCTTCCTCCTCTTCTTCCTCCACCTCCTCCCTCCCCCTCATCCCCCTCCTCCCTCGCCTCCTCCTCCTCCCCCTCCTCCTCCTCCCCCTCCTCCCTCGCCTCCTCCTCTTCCTCCTCCTCCTCCTCCTCCTCCTCCTCCTCCGCCTCCTCCTCCTCCACCTCCGCCTCCTCCCTCGCCTCCCCCTAATTACTAATTACCCTTGGTCCCGCGGCTCCCGCTCGGGCAAAACTGCTTCGATCATCTTTCCCGAACCCCCTCCTCGGCGCCTCCAGCGCCCGGGAACCGGCGCCGGAGGCGCCGCCAGGGGAGAGTGGGAGTGGGGGTCCAGCACCGGCCCAAGAAATCCGTGGGGGCCCGTCGGGCGTGTGCTAACGGGGGGGGGGGGACAAGGGGAGGTGAGGAAACGCGCGCCGTTGCAGCACCCTTCGGGCCCGCGGCGGCAGTGCACAGCGTCCGAGTAGGGGATCGTCTACAGAATTGATTTACCCCAGAAGTGATCTTCTCGTCAAGTGATGCGTAGAATGCTCGTAGATCTACGGGCAATCTACGCATTTCTCATGATTTCGACGAACAAATAATTTCTGGGGCACATCAATTATGTAGTCGATCCCCTACTCGAAGAATAGAGGCCGCTTGGGGCCTATTGAGGGCCACTGCCCTGCAACCCTCGATCTCCCCCCCCCTCGTGAAGCGGACCCCCGCTGCCTAGCGCCCAAGCCTGCAACAGCGCACGTCCGTGCCCGGACCCCTGACGTCATGATTTTCACCGCGTGGACCCCCGGGGTGCGTTTTTCATCCTGAAAGGTCCTGGGGCCTGGCGAGGGCCCCCAGATGCCGAATACACAAACGTAAAACAAAAACCGCACGGAACACAAAGAATCAGAAAAACGTTGAATGACATGATTGTCCCGGGCGGGTGGTAAATGGGGGGTGACCCCCATTACCACCCGCCCGTTTGTCACGACGCGAGGGGTTCCGGGTGTCGTTCTCTGGCCCTCGGTCCTCGGCGGACCGGTAGCCCAGGCCGCGCCCGCGGGGGGCCCAAAGCGCCAGGGCCAACGCCCACACGCCCACGGCCGCGGGGCCCATCGGCCCTCGCTCCAGCTGGGGGGGAACGTCAGCGGGGGGGGGGCACCGGCTGGGAGCCCCCAAACCAGGTGGTGCGATATCGGGTGCTGACCTGGAACCCCCAAAAAGTCACCGTCTGGTTTTGGGACACGGGGCCACCGTCGGGTTCTGTGACTCCTGGACACACCAGCGTTCGGGACATCCTCAAGAAACCACACGTGTCCCCAAACCAGGTGGTGACACCAAATCGCCCGAGACTCACCGCCGGGTATTGTCAACACCACGTTTGGGGACTGCCAAACCGGCTCAGCGGAGGAAACATCGACCTGGAATCAGCGATACATCGCCGATAGATCGGCGGTGCAGGGATCGCCCCAAAGAGTGTGTGTGTGTGAGTGTGTGTGGAGTATATATATATGTGTGTGTGTCTGCGTGTGTGTCTGTGTGTGTGTGTCTGTGTGTGTGTGTGTCTGTGTGTCTGTGTGTCTGTGTCTCTGTGTGTAGGTGTGTAGGTGTGTAGGCGTGTAGGTGTGTAGGTGTGTAGGTGTGTAGGTGTGTAGGTGTGTAGGTGTGTAGGTGTGTAGGTGTGTAGGTGTGTAAGTGTGTAGGTGTGTAGGTGTGTAGGTGTGTAAGTGTGTAAGTGTGTAAGTGTGTAAGTGTGTAAGTGTGTAAGTGTGTAAGTGTGCGTGTGTGTGCGTGTGTTCGCTTTCGTTTTGCTCTCGTTCTGTCTTGAGTCCGCCTCTGCTGCAAGACGACATCGAAACGCAAAGGGCCCATGACATCGCCAAAACACCGATGAGGTCGACCCCTGCAGCAGTGAACACCCAATGGCGAATCCGCACGGTCCTGCGCGGGGCGGGGTATCAGGCCCCCATCGGTGAGGAGGAGGCGATTGGGGGTGGATGCGGACCCCCTGAGCCTATCCCCCCCCCTAAACGTTGCCCCTGAGGCCCTCACCCCAGCGCGCGCGCGCGCAAAGAGTGGGCCGCGGCCGTTCAGTACGTCATCGGGACATGGGGGGCCCAGGCCTCCCCTCGCCGTGAAGAAAACAATCGGCCACGGGGCCGCCAACGAGCGGCTCGGGGCAAAAAAGCCGCCCCCAGAGCAGTGGGGCATGGGCCTCCGAGGGCCCACGCTTTTGGGGAAACCAAGAGGTACCGATACCGCTGCTCCCCGGACCTCTCCCGGGGTGCGGTCTGACCAGGATCTCGAGGCGAATCCAGCGGTGGCGACGAGAGCCGCCCAGGAGGCCCAAAAAGGGGAAAACGGGCGGAGGGTAGAAGTATGGGTACCGTTTTCTCTTCTGAGCTTTGGAAAAATCACGGCCTCGGGGCTCTGGGCCATGGAGGAGGCCAAGCCGCTGCGCCGATCGCTCGGGCTGGCGGCCTGAACCGTGGTGGCTGCCCGCCGCGACTGCTGAACTTGAGGCCCCCTGGATGCGATCCGAGCAGATGGGGTCGAAGGATCGCGCGGCATCGCCAGTGCACCCCAGATGTATAGGCGATGCATCGGCAACGTCGGCGATGCATCGGCGACGTCGGCCAGGAGAGACACGGGCGCCACATCGACGATGCGTCGTCGATGCGTCGGCGATGCGTCGCGATCTTCCGACCCCATCTGCTCCGACCCCATCTGGAAGGCCTAGATGGGCTCACCTTGACGGCACGGCATGCCCCGTCCCGGGGCCACCCAGCGTCGCGCCTCGCGCTCCGCGATGCGCAGCATGCGGCCATGCTCGCGCCCGCGCGCCAAACCTCTGGAGAGCAGCAGCTTTCCAGCCCGGGCAGCGACGCACGAAACGCGACCATCTTCGCGCCCCCCGGGGGGGCGACATCGCCAACCGGATGATGATGTTGATGACGATGACGATGATGATAATAATGATGATAATGCTGATGATGATGACGACGATAATGATGGTGGTGTCACGAAGCATCACCACTTCAGCATGAACAATGCATCCATCATCGTCATCAGCACCCTTTCGAAGAAGTTGAAGCGCGAAAACCTTCATGGCTGTCGTCGCCGCCGCGGTTCGCCGTCGTCGCCGTCGCGGATCGCCGCCGCCGCCGCCGCCCGCGGGTACACCCCCCGCGGGCGCCGTGCAGCAGCTGACGCCGTCCAGGGTGGCCGGCAAGGAGGCCGCCTGCAGCGCGGACAACACCGCGGCGTCGGTGGCCTGCGCCCGCCACGCGCAGTGGACCTCTTTGCCTCCGACGCGCAGGTGGCTCAACTCGATGGGCGCTTGGTGCCCAAACCCCCTTCGCGCCGTGACAAAAATCACGGCGGAAGGTGTTGTGTGATTTTCGGACTCTGGAAGCATAAAATGACCGGGGATGAAGAATTGGCCAAAAGAAATGGGTCTAGACCTCTGAAAGTCGACGTTGTGAAAGACCATGACGTCGGGGTCTGGGGACGCGTTTACCACGACTGAGTTGCCTTTATGAAGCGACGCACCAAGTCCAAACGCCGGACGACCGCGAGCTGGAGCCTCCAAGGTCGGCGCACACCCACACACATAGACACATCTGTTCGACGGAAGCGGCATCACGCGCAGCGACGAGGCGGATCCAGTAGAAGTACTAAGCGCGGGGTCACACACATACACACAACACACACACACACGAACACACACACACACACACATACAGACATTCACACACGCACACACACACACACGCACGCGCGCGCACGCACGCACGCACGCACGCACGCACACACACTCTCTCTCTCTCTTTCTCTGTTGTTCTCTCTCTCTCTCTTTTCTCTCTCTCTCTCTCTCTCTCTCTCTCTCTCTCTTTCTCACACACGCACACACAAACCACATACACGCACATGTAGCTCCAGGGGCTACGTGGCGACACCGTCGCGATGCGCTAAGCAGGATCACGATTAGCCGAATAGCCCCCACACGCACAATTTCTGCGCGCGCAATACGGCGGGAGGCGCAAATTTGCATCCGCACAAATGGTGGGCGAACACGGCAACATGTCCGATGCCTGCGTCCCACCAGCGGGTGGGGGCTGGGGGTTGGACGGTGCGGTCCGATTCGCGGGGTGGGATAGACATGGCGGGTGTAAAAACCATGAACCAGCAAACCGTGCCACATCTTGGGAGGCCGATTTGTTACTTCCGCCGGCTTCCGCCGGCGGATGCGGCCTCGTTTTGCTTCCGCCGCCTTCCGCCGCCCTTCCGCCGAGGAAGAGATGACAAATCCTCCGATCCTCGAATACGAGGCCCTCCCTCGAACACCTCACAAGTCACCACCTGCCCCCCCGAGAAGAGCGGGCTCGCCACGGGGCACACACCCACCCTCTGGTCAGGCCCCGCTTCGTAGGTGCTGCTCCCTGCGTTCGCAGCGCCCCCTGCCCGACCGCTTGACGCGCACCCGTGGTCGGGCGGCGCGGCCGGCCGGGCCGCCCAGCGCGGGCACTTACATGTCCCGCAGGTGGGCCTCCTAGCGCCCAGCCCGCGGCAACCCCTCCCCACGGCCAGAGGGCGTGGCCAGTGGCGCCCGACGGTGCCGCAAGGGGCCCCTGCCCGCCAGCCCCCCGGGGAGGGGGTCCCATGGCGGCCCCTCATCCGCTGCCCAAAGGCGGCGCCCCCATGGCAGGCACGCCAGCGACAGCAGGGCCCTCGACAGGGCCCGTCTGCAGCGGCCACCGGGCGCAACCGCCCCAAACCGCGCAGAGGCTCGGGTCAAACCTCGGTTTCTTGTGGCAGTGCGGGACGGCTCTAGCACGGCACCCCCGCAACGCCCTCGACGAGGCGCAGCTGACAGGAACCAGACCGAGCCTCCAAAACGCTCTGGAGACAGATGACGAAAACGTTGGGTAAGTCCTCCTCGACCGCCTCCTCCCCCTCCCCCATCCTCCTCCTCCTCTTCTTCTCCGACTGAATAAATCACTACTGTCGCACCCCCAGACGTGTCGGTAGGGCGAGCTGGGCGTTTCGCCCGAGACTTCCCCGCCACTTACGACCCTGAAGCTTGAAATCTGCAGCAGCTCAACGGATGGAGGGCGGGTCCTGTTCTAAACGTGGCTCTCGCCTTAGCGCCACGCACATTCGTTTGTGAAAGCTTGCAACAGTTCCACGGATGGAGGGCGGGTCCTTTCCGAAATGTGGCGCTCACCTTTGCGCCGCGCACGCTCGTCTCAAGGGCTTGCATGGCGCAAGTCGCAAGATTGTCAGGACGCGTCAGCCACGTTGATTCACGGTTGAAGTCCCAGGGGATGCGTTCTGGTACGATTAAGGATTGCGAGTAAGCAACAGTCACGCTGGAGTCCCAGGGGCGGCGTTGTGGCATAATTGAAGACTCTCAGACAGTGGTCTTCTAATGGGCCAATTCCCGCAATCATGATATGTTTAGGTACCTACGAAGAGGGATCTTGGAGGGAAGGTTTATTGCAAAATCGTACATGCGTCTTGGGTTTGCACTGAACCTACTCTTCCTCCTTCTACTGGTGGGGTGGGGGCACCGTGCTGGCAGTGCCAGCGTGCGCGAGCGGGTTGGAAGGCCACTCGATGGCCTGGATCGCCACCGTGGTCGCAGCGTCGCACGTGTCCAGCCTGCGCCCAGCCTGGGCGACGACGAAGACAGGAAAGAAGGATGCAGGAAGAACAAAGGAGGAAGGAGCAGGAGGAGGAGGAGGAGGGATGAGGGATGAAGCGAGGGGGGAGGGATGCAGCAGGGAGGAGAAGAAGGGGAGGGGGGGAGAGGGATGAGTAGGAAGGAGGGGCAGAGGAGGAAGCGGAGTGAATCGCTGCCGTTGCCAGAAGGATCGAGGGCGAAGGAGTTGCCGTGGTAGTGGCAGGCGGCGTTGTCGCTGGACTGGCGGTAGGAGCGCATCCGCGGGCCAGACTCAGACAGTCGTGTTTGCCTCCAGTCTGGCAGTCGGACCTGCCGTTGGACTAGAAGCCGGCGCGGCCGTCGAGGTGGCAACCACGGTGCCGTCAGGGTTGCAGCCAGCGTATCGGCTACACGCAAGGGTGACCCTGGGTAAGAGTGACCTTTGGTGCGCGGTTTCTTGGGGGCCGCGGAGGGACCAAACTGGGACCTAACACAAGCGCGCAAGACGCTACTATCGCATCGCGTTCGGCGATTGGGGGACCCGAATGGGCCTGCACCAAAAGTCACTCCGGCGAGGGGTCACTCTTACGTGCAGTCGAGTGTAACCGTCAAAGTGGCAGCCCGCACCGCGCTGGCGTGGCAGCTGGTTGCACTTGGACACCCAGGGATTGCCGTCAGGATGGCGGTCGGTGTGGCGTCGGGCCGACGGGCGTCGCTCTGACAGTGCGTGGTCAGCGTTGCTTTCAGCCTGGTAGTTGGGCCACTCGACCTGGTAGTCGAAATTGACGTGAATGTTGCGGTCGGCGGTGCTGTCGATCTGGGGGCCGGGAATGGTGTGGCCCTCGGGGTGGCAATCGGCGGACGCTCTTGACGCAGAGAATGACGTGGTCGGCGGGGTAGCAATCGTCGACGATGGTGGAGGTCCTGGATGTCGTTGAACCAGTGTCGTTGTGGCCGCCTCAAGTGTCGTTGTCGCAGAGAGAGAAAAAGGGAAGGAGGAGGACGGGGAGGAGGAGGAGGAGGAGGCGGAGGCGGAGGAGGTCGGAGGGGAACAGCGGTTCCAGAGCTGTCTGGAACGATCTGAGAGCGTTCTGGGACGCTCTCGAAGTATCCTCCCCTCAGGCCTGCCCGAAAAGGGAAAGAGGAGGAGGAGGAGGAGAAGATGGGGAGGAGGAGGAGGAGGAGGAGGAGGAGGTTAAGAGAGAGAGGAGGACGAGAAGAGGCGAGACAGAGCGGTGGAGATAATAATGTCAATACCTATAACGATAACAACAGTATCAACAACGACAATACGAATCCTACAAATAACAGTAATGATGATAGGGATAATAATGGTACTACTAATACGGAAATAGGTGCAAGAACTTCTACTCTTACTCTTACTATTACTCTTACTCTTACTCTTACTACTACTGCTACTACTACTACTACTACTACTACTACTACTACTACTACTACTACTACTACTACTACTACTACTACTACTACACTACTACGACTACTACTACTACTACTACTACTACTACTACTACTACTACTACTACTACTACTACTACTACTACTACTACTACTACTACTACTACTACTACGACTACGACTACGACTACGACTACGACTACGACTACGACTACGACTACGACTACGACTACGACGACGACTACTACTACTACTACTACTAAGAAAACAACTAATACATAATACTATCACTATAAAAAATAATGATAAGAAGAAGAATGCCAATAATGGTCCTTGTCATCGGACTTAGTAGCACTAGCAATGATAACATCAAAAACAATAATACGAATGATACTACAGAATTTTCACAATATTAATAGTAATACTGTAATTCACAAGAGCAGTCATAATAATCATGGTATTAATTATGAGAACCAGGAGGAGGAGGAACAGGAGGAGCAAGAGGAGAGGCGAAGAGGAGAAAGAGGAGGAAGAGAAGAGGATAATGATGAGGAGGCAAGGGGAGAGATGATGAGAGAGAGGGGGAGAGGAGAAGGTTGAGGAGGAGGAGGAAAAGGAGGAAAAGGAGGAGGAAAAGGATGAAGGATAAGAGGAGGAGGAGGAAGAACGACTGCCGCTCGGAACAAGGCCGTCAGCCGGGCTCAGGCCCCAGGGACATCGAAGCGCCGCATTTGGCGCGCACTGCGATCAGCAACTCGTTGTGAGCAAGCTCGATGTCGGAGGCGCTCGGGGAAGCGAGGGCCAGGACTGCAATGAACTGGGGCCCTGCGGGGTGCCAAATCTGGCGGACCCGGCGCATTCACGCCAACCCCACCAGACACCCGCGGGGCTGATTTCAATCCGCGGCCCCAGAAGCCTCGACCGCTTCCCGGCGGCTTTTTTTCGTCCCGGATCCGTGTTGGGTGGCACCAAGGCTCGAAACCAGCCTCTGAAGGCCGAGATTGGTCAAAAACGGCCAGTTGGCCAAAAACGACATCGTCCGAGATCTGGGATTGCACCCCAAGCATGCCGGAAAAATCGGCCGATCCTTCGCCCTGGCGCACAGACGAAGTGGCAGACCCAAGCGGGCCGCCTCTGGAACGGGAAGGTCTCTGGCCCTGGCGCTGTGCCTGGTGGCCGAGGCCCAGATGGTCCGCCCTGGCGCCGGAGGAGAGGAGAGCAAGAGGAGCGGCAGGGAGGCGGAGGCTGGGGCAGGAATGTCGTCCTGCTCCTGCTCGCACCCCAAGAGACAGCCCCGGACGAGCGCACGTAGCTGGGACGATGGTGTCTCCGCTACTGCGGAGCACTAGCAGCTCATGGCAGCGAATGCAGCAGCTCGTATCTTGTCATGGTAAAATGGCGTGGCACTTTGAGGCCGCCGCGCCAGGTCCGATTTGAGCTGATGGTAAATATGGAAGCTCAGGACCAAGAATTAGACAGCCTCGGACAAGGAGGACGAGGAAGAGAGGGACCAGTGTAAACCCAAGACGCATCAACGATTGCACATAACCCTCCCTTCAACGTTCTTCTTCAAAGGTCCCTGCAAGATTTTCGCTTCACGGCTGGAGTTGCCCCGTTGGACAACAGAAGTCTGAGAATCCCGAATCGAACGAAAAGAACCACTCCTTGGGCAGCGACGCCGCGACTAAACTCTTATGTCCTGAGGATCATGCGTCGTGCCAGAACACCATCCCTGGGAACTCAGCACCGCGAATACCCGTGTCCTGTGCGCCCTGACAACCCTATTGCGTGTCAAAACACCTCTGGAACGTCCATCAGAAGAGCCCGCTAATACGGACGCGCGCGGCGCCGAAGCCAAAACCAACTTTGAACAAGAGCCGCCCTCCATCCGTGCAGATCTAGCGCACGTTGAAAGCGAATGTGCGCGGAGCTCAAGGAAGAACCACTATTTAAAAAGGGGCCGCCCTCCATCCGTGAAACTCTTACCACCGTGTGAGACGAATGCGCGCGACGCTAGGGAGAGAACCGCATGTTGAAAAAGGGCCCACCCTCCTCCTGTGAACCTCCTGCAAGCAAGTATGACGGCTGCGCGCGGCGCTATATTGGCGAGGACAACTTTCTGGAAAGGAGCCCCCCTCCATCCGCGAAGCCCTTACAAACTCTTACCACGAATGTGCACAGCGCGGAGGCGAGAACGCCATGTTGAAGAGGAACCGCCCTCCCTCCGCGCAGCTCTTGCAATCCTTTCTGATGCCGGCGGTGCACGGCGCCAACGCAAAAGCCACAGTCGTAAAGCTCGTACTGCACAAGCTTTTGCAACGCGTGTGCGCGGCGCTGGGGCGAAGTCCACATTTACAAAACATAGCCGCACTCACTCCGTGAAACGCCTTCAACATTTTACAGTCGGACTCGATTGGCGAGGACACGCGAGAGGACACGCGACCCTTCCGAGGGCTACAGCACCTTGGGAATGCGGAAGGCACGGACCACTAAAGACAGGACACACGGGTACCCTTGACTTGGCAGGGTAGACCTACTAATCAAGGCCGACTGTACGACGAACGTGCGCGGCGCCAAAGCGAGAGCCACATTTTGAAAAAGAGTCACCCCCCATCCGAGAACCTCTTGCAAGGTTTGAGGTCGATTGTGCACAGCGCTGAAGCGAAAACCAGAGTTTGAACACGAGCCACCCTCCATTCGTAAAACTCCTGCCAAAAGTTATGTCGATTGTGCGCGGCGCTGCAGCGAGAACCACATTTTGAAAAAGAGCCGCCCTCCATCCATGAACATCGTGCAAGCTTTGATGTCGATTGCGCGCGGAGCAAATGCGAAAGCCACACTTTGAAAACGACTCGCCCTCCATCCGTGAAACTGCTGCAACCTTCTACGCTCCAGAATCATAAATGGTGAGGAGAACTCAGGCAAAACGCCCGACCCGCGCTAACGGCACGTCTCGGAGTGCGACATGGATGAGTTATGTAGAAAAGAAGGGGATTTTCCCCGCAGCCAACCCCATCAACGATGTCCACAACACAGATGAGTCGCCGAACCACGCTGGCCGAGCAAGATGTGAAACAGAGAGGAGGGAGGCCGCGGAGAGGAGAGACGCCGAGCCGATACTCCCAATGGCCGAAGAACCCAACAGAAAGCCGCGTCGCCGAGCCACCAATCGCCACATCGTGCCAGACCGAACCTCACCACGGCGGGGAAGCGGGAGATATGGACGGCTGATTGCCGCGTCCATCCCGTCGACACAAAAAGGTGAGAGCAGGGCAACGCTACGCCACTCAGTGCATGCCGGCAAACTCCCGAGTGAAACAGTAGCAGAAGCAAACCTGCCAGAAAATTGGGAAGGAGGAGGCAGCGAGAGGAGGAAGAGGGGGAGGACGGAAGGGAGAGGGAGAACCTCAGCACATGACGCGGTGCGCGACCACTCGAAATAACAGAAGTAACACATCGCAAGTAAGGACCTGGCAGCGCGATCACACCCGCGGATGGTTCCACGCGTCCACGCACCCAGAAATCTACTATCGGTGGTGCGGTGTGTTGTCGCCGAGGCGCCGAGAAGAGGCCGTGGCGGGCGACCACTGGCCGACAGCGCCCCAACAGCATGCATGCCCGGAGTGAGACCAAGCACCAGCGGGCCAGCACGCAGCGACGAAGACGTAAACAGTCTGGAGCGCTTGGTCATGCACGAGAGGAGACAGGAGGCGAGCGCAGGAGGACAGGCAGCCCCGAGAGAGGAGGAGGAGGCGAGAGCCCACGCGCCGGGGCTTTCAGAGCGTGGTGAGGTCGAGAGGAATCACCGAATCGACAGTATCGTTAAAGATACTGGGCATGTATGTCGTGTTTTTTTTAGCGCAGCGCCCGCTGAGCAAGTAGTGGAAGTCGGAGCGATTGCTGATACCGGGCGCGTGGAGAACCATGCATTCGGTGTTTTCCGCCGTCGTCGGTTGGTAGCAGGTCGTGCGTCGGAGCCGCCGTCGGGTCGTAATCATCGTCGTCGTCGGATGGTCAGAGTCGTGTTCCTGGTACCCATCGTGCGTCGCACTTCTGTAAGTTCTGTATATTCATGTTCGGTGTCGTGCTCCTTGTATCCGTCGTGCGTCGCACTCCGACGTCGGTGATGGCGTAGGGCCTCGGGGCCGACGTCGGTGTCGGCGTCGGCGAAGGTGCTGGCGTAGACGCCGGCGACAGTGCAGGGGTCGGCGACAACGCAGGTGTCGACGTCGCTGCTGGCGACTGGTGCTTGAGTAGGCCCCATCGCGAGTGCTGGGGACGGCGCCGACGTCAGAATCGGCGTCGGTGCTGGCGACGGTGCTGGCGTAGGCGCTGGCGTTGGTGCGGGGGTCGGTGCCGACGTCGGCGTCGCCGTCGGAGCTGGTGACGGTGTTGGCGTAGGCGCCGGCATCGGCGTAGGCGCCGACGTCGGTGTCGGTGTCGGTGCTGGTCACTATGTTGGCGTTTCCGTCCGCGACGGTGCTGGCGTAGGGGCCGACGTCGGTGTCGGCGTCGGCGCTGGCGAAGGCGCTGGCGTAGGCGCCAGAGTCGGTGCAGGGGTCGGCGACGACGTTGGTGTCGGCGTTGGTGTTAGCGACGGTGATGGCGTATGCTCCAGCGTCGGTGCTGGGGGACGTCGCCGACGTCGGCGTCGGCGTCGGAGCAGGCGATTGTGCTGGCGTAGGCGCCGGCGATGTTGTCGGCGTAAGCGCCGACCTCGGTGTCGGCGTCGGTGCTGTCGACGGTGCCGGCGAAGGCCCCGGCGTCGGCGTAGGCGCCGACGTCGGTGTCGGCGTCGGCGCTGGTGACTGTGTTGGCGTTTGCGCCGGCGAAAGTGCCGGCGTAGACGCCGACGTCGGTGTCGGCGTAGGCGCTGGCGACGGCGCTGGCGTAGCCGTCGGTGTCGGTGCAAGGGTCGGCGACGATGGTGGCGTCGACGTCGCTGCTGGCGACGGTGCTGGCGTAGGCGCCGGCGTCGGTGCTGGGCACGGTGCCGACGTCAGAATCGGCGATGGCGCTGGCGACGGTGAAGGCGTAGGCGCTGGCGTCGGCGCCGGGGTCGGTGCCGACGTCGCTGCCTCCGTCGGAGCTGGCGACGGTGCTGGCGTAGGCGCCTGCGTACACGTAGCCGCATACGTAGCTGATGTCGCTGTCGTACTCTTGATCACGAACGTGGACCGTGAACGTCGTCAAGCATGTGGCCAAACACTAGACCGTGTCCGTGGTGCCGTCAAGGATCTCTGGACTGCATGGCAACGAAATAGTTGACGAGTAAACGACAGCACTACACGTCCTGTAGATCAGGATCACCGCGGGCCGGGCGATCGCGAATATGACCACGAAGCCCCGAAAAATAGCATCAAGGTGGGCACGCACATCAGCCTTGCAATCGATACGGTCATAACGAAGAAGGTGATCTTGATGGATAACGTGGTGAGGGCCGATAAAAACGGCAACCAAAAGCGCTGCTCCTCGTGTTTCCCGCCGTACTCGAAGCGCCAAAAGGTACATGCTTGAAGCGAACCGACCACGGCACCGAATATTACATGAAGAGACGCAACGCACAACCATGGGACAACGTCGTTCCCACATGTGGGCCAAGGCGAAGCCCCAACTGCACTGAGACGTCATAGCCATATGCGACTGTGGGATGTGCATACACGGATGGAAATGAAGTACAACAAGAAAAAAAAAACATCTGGGGCGGCAGCAGCCAGGGTTACTGTAGCCGTTGTCGGCCCCAGCGTCCGGCGCTGGGCGGCGCCTCCCGTGGTCGGCGAGGTCGGAAAAGCGCCCAGGGCAGGTGGCAGGCGCGCCGGAGACGGGCGCAACCGCGGCATGCCTCGTACACTCGACCAGGAAAGTAAGGATGCGCAGTAAGGATGCAAGGGCCTTGGAACGCCATGTTTACGTTGTCCGTGCGGAGCGCAGCAGGATGCCGAAGGATGTCGGATACCGAAGGGGCAAGGATGCAAGGGTAGCCTTGGAAAGTTGCCCCATCCTTACTATCATGGTTGACTGTATAAAAACTGGTCCATGTGGTGCTGCACGTGCTGTGGGCGGCTCGCCGCTGGCTGTCCTTGCTGGTGTCGCATGTGGCTCACAGATCGGTGACAACCACGTAAGCAGGTGCAGCCTGAAGCACAAGAGCTGCGTCGTCCATCGTGACACCCAGCACGCTGTGCGCCAGCCCATGTTGCGGGATGTTCGGGCCCAGTCGGCGCCGTTGCCACTCGCGCGAGGTCTTGCACTGGCCGTAGTGCTCCACCGAGTCGACCGCCGTAGCACTGCAGCCGAGGACGCAGGGGCCCAGCTGCCCCCTTTCACTGCGCATGCGGCGATCGGTCGTCCATCTGTTCAGCATTGTGCCCAAAGTCGCTGCACACAACCTGGGCGGCACCAAACGACGGAGCCGTAGCAGCTGTCGCACCACTCGTCGAGCTGATCTGCCCAGATAGCCGGGAATCCTCCAGCGAACCGGGCGAGCGCGCAGCGGCCGCTCCACATTTTAACTGTCCTACTCCAGCAACCGGGCCAGAAACCATCGTTGCGTGCCCTTTTTGAAACGGTCGTGCGCCTGCCTCGTAAGTGGGCTCGTAGCCGAGCCACCCAGAGCTTAGCGGGCAGCTCGAAGATGCACGGCAGCTGCAGCCTGGCCCCGGGCGAGATTCCCAGCCACAGTGGGAACGTGGCGTTCGAACCTGTGAAGCCAACGTGCGTGAATGCCCGCGCATGGTCGGTGTTGATCCATGCCTCTGGTAGGCTCCTGGCCAAACGATCCCAAACAATGCCGCCTACCCTGTGGGCTTCCCAGCCGTGCATGCGTAGCATCGCGGCCTGACATGCGCCGCGTTCCTGGCTGCGCCTGGGTGCCACAAAAGGCACATGATAAGACTGATGACAATAATAACAGTGATGATGATAGTACGGATCCTCGTAGTAGTAGTAGTAGTAGCAGCAGCAGCAGCAGCAGCAGTAGTAGTAGTAGTAGTAGTAGTAGTAGTAGTAGTAAAAGTAGTAGTAGTAGTAGTAGTAGTAGTAGTAGTAGTAG
>CAUYUJ010000111.1:105000-118113 GCA_963575745.1 Prorocentrum cordatum | reverse complement strand
GGTGGTGGTGGTGTGAGTGTATGGTGGGTGGGAGGTTGGGTGGGCGGGGTGGGGTGGGATGGGGTGGGGTGACGTGGTGGTGTGTGTGGTGATGGTGGTGATGGTGATGGTGTTGGTGGTGTTGGTGGTGGTGGTGGTGGTGTGTACGTGTATGGGTGATGTGTGTATGATGTGTGTGTGTGTGTGTTGTGTGTGTGTGTTGGTGGCGGTTTTAGTGGGAGAATGGGTCGAGGGTGAGGCTAGGAGGATGGAATGGGGGGAGGGAGGGCGGGGGGACTCTGGGGGGGGGGATGGGCGGGATGGGGGGGGGGATGTGCGTATGGGTGGTGGTGGTGGCGGGTAGTGGTTGTGGTGGTGGTGGTGGTGGCGGTGGTGGTGGTGGTGGTGGTGGTGGTGGTGGTGGTGGTGTGTGTGTGTGTGTGTGCGCGTGAGTGTGCGTGTGCGCGCGTGTGTGTGTGTGTGTGTATGGTGTGTGTGTGTGCGTATGTGCGTGCGTGCGTGCGTGTGCGTGTGCGTGTGTGTGTGTGTGTGTGTGTGTGTGTGGGTGCGTGTGTGTGTGTGTGTGTGTTCGTGTGCATGTGTGCGTGCGTGCGTGATTGTGTGTGTGTGCGTGCGTCCGTGTGATGTATGCGACGGTGGTCGGGTGGGGTGGGGGTGGTATGCGGGGGGGGGTCAGGAAGGCTTCACTCTGGGAGTCCCAGCGGAAAGGTCTTCACTGAAGATCTTCATGTCGGGAGTCGTTCGGGCCTCCAGCTCGCCAACGAACGCCCCAAGTGGCATCTAAGACTGCCCAAACAGCCCCCAGGACAATAGACAGCCCCAGAGGCCCCCCGCCAGGCCCGCGAGGCCCCCAACGGGAAGATCTTCGCTGACGATCTTCACGAGGGGAGCCGTTTGGGCCCCCAAATCGTCTAAGAAAGGCGCAGGTGCCTGACATTGCCCACAAAGCCACCAGGAAAGTCCGATGGGTTCTCGCCCAGAAGATCTTTCCGCGGGCGGCGGTTTGGGGCCTCCTGATCGTCCAAAAAAGCTCCAGGTAGCCACCCAGAAGCATCTAATTTGTTCTGGGGCTTCCCCCTTGTGGGGCCGTCTAGGTTCCCTCTGGGGCACTCTTGGGCCCTCCTCGGGCATTCCTGGGGCCGTCTTGGGCGCCCACGAAGGCTCCGAGAGGCAGCCCCAAGAGGGCCACAAGAGGGCTCAAGAGGGCCCAAAGAAGCCCAAAACCCAATAGGGCCAACTCCGCAAACTATAACATGGGTCTGGGGTGTCCTCCTCTTGGGGCTGCCGTGTGTCCCTCAGGGGCACTCTTGGGCGCCTCTTTGGGTGCTTCTAGGGCAGTCTTGGGCGCGTAAGGAGGCCCCGGGAGGGCCCCAAGAGAGCCCTGAGAGGGCTCCAAGAGAGCATGACGAGGGCCCAAGAGGGCCCATTCAGAAACATAACATGTGTCTGGTGCTTCCCGCTCTTAAGGGCCGTCTAGGGCCCCTCTAGTGAACTCCTGGCTCCGAGGAGCTCCACGGGCCTCGAGAGGGGCCCCAGAGGGCCCACTCAGGAACATGTAACATCGTTCTGGCGCGTCTCCCTGTTGAGCCCTCTTCGGCCGCTCTTGGGCCCGCTTGGGCCCTTTGGGAGCCGTGTGGGGGCCCGATAACGGCATGAGGCCCAGGAACACCAGGATACTTCAATACGCCATCCGCCCTTCCTTGGCCACTCTTCCTCCCCCCACTCCACCGTTGCTTCCCCAAGTGTGTCCAAGACACCAGTTTCACGCCAGCTGGGGAAGCAGGCCGTGGAATGGTTTGATACAGCGCTGCCCAAACGTTTGGCCACACAGGCGTTTCCAAAAAGCAGGGAGCGGCAATGATAGCCGTATAGGGGTCTTCAATGCACACGTGTGTGCATATGTATATATCTATATATATGTGTATATGCACGTAGACGCGAGCGGTCCATTCATAAGTGGTGGTCGCACCCTCACTATCCCAGACGTGTGAGCGAACAATCGGCGATGGCCACATACGGAGATCCACTAAGCGTAGCTCCACCGACGGCTCTGTCGGAGGGGTCCAGACATCGATCATGGCGGGGAGGAGGGGGGGGTCAGCCCAGGAAGCAGGCGGGCTGCGCGTCGCCGCGTTCCCTTCCCCTCGCGTTCTGTTACCAGTTGTCCCCCCCCCCCTCTCCGCGTTTAGGGTGGGAATGGGGGAAGGATGGACCGCTGCTCCTCTGTTCCTTATCCTGGAAATCCCAAGCTCCTGGCCCTCCCCCCCCGCCCCCCATCCCTCCCAACATGCACCCTCATCATCCTCCTTACCCATTTCCGTGTTCTATGCGGCTTGCTTGGGCAGCGTTTCGGGAGGGGCTGTGGGGAATGCGCGAAGCTTCCAGGGACCAACATGTATTATATTGCGGCATCCATCACCCTCCTCCTCATCATCAGCATCATTGTTCTCTTCCTCATCCTCCTTCTCCTCATGTCGCCTCCTCCTTTCCTCCACCGCGATCCCTCCTCAGTTTGTGCAAGACTGAGCGCTCCTCAGGGAGCAGCGGGCTGCGCGACCCGCTCGGCCTGGGCCATGGCGTCCCAGGCGTCAAAGAGATCCTCCGCCTACAGGGCGGGATCATGAAGCACGTAAGCCTGCCCGCGGCCACCATGAAGCCATGGGCTAATGGTGGTCGCAGGCAAGGTGGTGGCCCCCAACAACCCACAACCTGGTCGACCCGCGTTTCCCACATCTCTTTGTAGAGCCCCTCAGCGATCGTGAGCTCTTCGTCCTGCCCCGCGGCGCGCATCGCGTCGGCGAACGCCCTCCAGGCGACGCGCGCGCTGAAGTACGCCTCGAAGCCGCGATTGTATTCCTCCTCAATGTGCCGATGCGCTGCCGCCACGCTGCCCCACCAGGTGGGAAGCTCAGTCGAATCGGGTAGGTCGGCGCCAAAGCCAAGGACGCCAAGGGGCTGCTGCACCCAGTCGACGCCCGTGCTGCCATCCGCGTCCGCCTCCTGGAGCGGCTCGAGCCGCTGGCGTTTGGCAGAGCGTGCATCAGGTTCCTCAGCAGCCTTCTCGGCCGCGGCATCGCCATGGCCCACCTCGGGCCCCTCGGGCTTTGCCTGCACGGGCGCCTTCGGAGTCGCGACAGCTTTCGCTGTCTGGGCCGCAATGACCACGATCGACTCAGGCGGCGGCTTTGGCGGTGGTCGAGGCCGAAGCGCCTTGGCGGGCGGTGGGACATGGCGGCCAAGCGGCGGCACGTAGGGGATCTTGCCAAAGCCAGGTGGCGGCTGGCAGGGGGTGGCTTTCGCAGGTGGCGGGCGCTCACGCTGGCAGTGGGGACGCAACATGCCCCCGCCCCGCAACGGGCGGGCGAGCGAGGACACCCACAGCTTGAGCCCGCCACAGCCACGGGTCAACGCATCCATCACGGCGAATCGAATCCTCGGCGGAGCCACCCAACCACCGCACGGAGCGGCAACGAGGCGACACCGAGGCGGCACGGGCGGCAACCAAACCACTACAGACCCGCCCAGCGCAAGAGGCGGCAACGAGGCGGCATCCTGTTTGCGTTCGTCCCCCGTCACCGTTGCCCTTCTCATCCGCGCCCTTAGTTGCTAATGCCCCTCCTCCTTATTATCCTCTTCTCGTCCTCTACCGCCCCGTTCTCTCTCCCCGCCGCCCTTTTTGCATCCCTGCCTTCCCCCACTCCGTCTCTATCTCCGCACCCCATCCCCCCATCGTACCCCTTCCCCCCTTGCCACCCCCCTCCCCGCCACCCCGTCGCCATCACGAAAACGAACAGATAAGGTGAGCGGAAGAGGGGAAGGGAAGAGGAGGAGGAAGAGGAAGCGGAGGAGGAGGACGAGACGGGGATGATGGGGATGAGGATGAGCCTGAGGAGGAGGGGGAGGAGGAGGGGAATGAAGCAGGAGGGGGAGGAGGAGGAGGAGACGGTGGAGGCGGAGGAGGAGGGGGGAGCAGGAGGAGGAGGAGGAGGAAGAAGATGAGGAGGCAGAGGTGGAATAATGACTTGAGGAACAACGGAGGGAGAAGGGGGGGCGGAGGATGAGAAGCCAGGGGGAAGGGGAGCGGGAACCGGATGATGAGGAGGAAGGTGATGATGCAGCTGAAGATTGCAAGATGGCGATGTCGATGCTGATGAGGACGTTGATGACACTAGCGATGAGGGGTACGACAGTCCTGGAGATAATGACCTGGGTGTGCCACTCCGACATGGTCCATGGTGGGGTGATCATTGGGCGTCCCTTCCCCATCCCCTGCGGCCGTCTGGTAGAAGACCTCCACCTGCATATTCTGCTCGCCCGACGACCCGATAAGCCAACCCTTCATCTCCTGGCCGAACCCGCAGTCAGGCATTTCGACATACGTGCTCTCCAAGCCCAGCTGCTTTGCTGTGAACGTGGCGTCTCCAACCTTCAGGCTGGTGCTCTTGCCTTGGATGAGCTCGCCCTTGCGACTGAGCCTGACTCCTAGCATCGTTTTTGTGCCTGCACTCTCTCTGGGTTGGGCGAGACAAACCTTGCTGCCTGCCGCCAAGTCAGCTGGCGATGCCACATCCTTCAACGCGTGTTGGGCCTCCCTGGCAATCTTAGCCCTCATCTTGAAAGCCTCGTCGTTCTTGATTTTGGCTGCGAACTGCTTGTATGTCATGATTGATGCCAAAGGAGTCCACAACCAGTAACACTCCGTGCACTGTCTGCGGGACGCGTTTGGCAAGTTGTCCGCCTTGGCAAAATTAACATCCTGGCTGTTTGCTGGGCAACTGTCGCAATGCTCCAAACCTGAACCAGACGGACGCCGTCCACCACGCTGCCGCCCACTCGACCCACTGTCTGACTCGACTGCTGGTTTTCTCACACCTTTTCGAACCTTTCCACCTTTGTGTTGCTCCGTGCCGACAGCGCGTTTCCCCATGAGTGCCAGGTACCCCGAGACGTGCGAAACAGGTGGCAACGCACGGTTGGCAAGGTGATAGTGTGCACAGCTCGGGGACGCACGGAAGCAACTTCAGAAGAGCCACAGATGGCCACGGATGGCGTCGACGCTATGTGGCTGCTAATCCCACGAACCCGCTGGGCGGAGGCGGTTACGTAGGCCGCCTAACTTCGCGCATCGCGCCCCGCGACGCGCGGTTATCTTCGCGCCCTCGCGCCTTCACGCCGCCCCCATTGGGAAACCGACGCTCGCTCTGGCCCAGGCCGCGACGCGCGAAGCGTGGTTATCCCCGCGCCTCTGGGGGTGACCTGGTGACCTAGTTTACAGCGCTTCCTCGTTTCACCGCAGTATTTCCTTTCAGAGGGCAGGTGAGCCTTCCCACGGTAAGATGGCCTCCAGACAGCCTCAGAGAGCACACGACATCCCAAGTGGGTTAACGTATCCCAAGATGGCACATGGGGGGACCAATGGCCCAAGTCCCTAGGACGGCGACAAATTGCCACGAGGATCCCCAAGGACGCCCCAAGAGGCCGAAACGTCGCCGCTGTTGATGTTCGACATCGTCGCAGTCGACGTCGTCGTCGTCGTGGTCGTGGTCGGCGCCGTCGTAGTCGACGAAGGTCGTCGACGTCGGCGCCGACGACATCCGACGACGACGTCGGCGATGACGACGTCGGCTACGTCGACGTTGACGTCGCCGCCATCGCCGTCGACGTCGTCGTTGTCATCGGCGTCGTCTCCGTTGACGTCGTCGTCGTCGTAGTCGCATCGTCGCCGTCGTCGACGACGACAGCGAGGGCCTCAGAGGGGAGGGTGAGTACGATTCGTCGGCCCTAGGGCCGACGAACCGCACCTCATCCTCCCCTCTTGGGCCCCTCTTGGGGGGAGGCTCGAAGAGTTCGGGCGGCTGTTACTGGGGTACCCCTAGTGGGGGTGAGCGAAGCCCCAAGAGAGGCCCAAGAGGGAAGGATGAGTTACGGCCCGTCGGCCGCCAGGAGGCATTTGTTGACGGCCACCCTCCGTCAAGAGGTGCCGACGTCGACGACGACGTTGGCGACAACAGCGCGCCCTGATCTAGTCGACGCTCCAAGATGGCTCCAGATACTTCAAGATGGCCCAAGTTAGCATCCGACAGACATCCACGAGTCCTCAGAGCGGCCCCAAAAATCGTTTCAAGTGCCTGCTCAACCCTCCAATGACCCCCCCAAGATGCCACCACAGCTCACATACCTAAGGCACATCGGTGTTGCTTGTTTTTTGTTGTTTCGCTTCCGATGGGCTCTTGAGGCATCACGGTCGACGGTGGCCCCAAAACGGCGACGACCACACGTCGTCGATTTCGTCGTAGTCGACGTCGTCGCCGACGTCGGCGCCGATGACATCGGCGACGACGACGGCGGCGACGTCGGCGATGACGCGTCGGCGACGACGACGTCGGCTACGACGATGTCGACGTCGTCGTCGGCATCGCCGACGACGTCGACGTCGTCGTTGTCGTCGGCGTCGCCCCCGTTGACGGCGTCATCGTCATAGTCGACATGGTCGTCGTCGCCGTCGACGTCGACGTTGTCGTAGCCGACGACGTCGACGATGACGTTGGCGACGACGACGTCGACTACGACGACGTCGACGATGGCGTTGGCGACGACGATGCGCCCTGTCCGACGCACGCGCGGCGCGCGGAGCAAAGCTGTGCCCGCGGGGCGGCCTCGAACGTCACGTTCTGGCCCACCCGCCGAACGGCGGCCGTGCAGAAAGAGCGGCAGAGAGCTGCAGGCAACGCTGCCCTTTCCCTCATTGTACCTCTCGTCGGTTCCTCCGCTATCGTATAACACCGTTGCTTATCGTACATCCTCCGTCCTCGTCTCGTCACCTCCCGTACCTCACCGCACCCCTCGTGCTCCCTTCCTGACCTGGCCTCCACCTACATGTATAACCTCTTTCCTATCTTACCTCCTCCATCTACCTATATCCTAACCTCTCACCTATCTTACCTCCTCCACCAACCCTGTCGACAGTCGCATCTCATTTGCGTCCGTTTACCCCGTGCTCTGCGCCAGCCTTCCCCTTTTGTCGCCATTGTCCTCCCCACCCTTGCCCCCCAGCCCATCCTCCCTTCCTCCCCGCTCCCCCGTCCCCCCCCTGCACTACCCGATTCTACTCCGAGTCCTCAAGCACAGTGCTACACCGCTCAGCGGGCAGTCAACTGCCTCAACTTCTTGGGACTCTTGGCCGACGAGGGGGGGCCAAGCTCGATGACAGGCGTGTGCGGCATCAACTTAGTGAGCCTGCCCAGGGGCGTGATCGTCGTCTGGCTGCCACTCTCCGAAACCTTGCGCTTTTTCAGGAGCTCATATTTCGCCTTGGCGACCACACCAGTGTCGTTCGCGGCCACCACGCGAACAATACCGATCGTGAACTTCTGGTGTTGTTTGGTGATCTGCTTCTCTGCTTTGAGTTCCTTGTTTAGGTGCTGCACGTGATCGATGAGCTGCTGCTTCGTCATTTTGTGAAGGTTGGGCGAGCCACGGGCCGACATCACGCAATCTGGAGCGCGGAGGCGACTCCAAGACGTTAAACTGATCGCAAAGACTGGCCAACCTGAGAGATCGGAGCCAACATGTCCAAAACCACGGAGACGGGGCAGGGTACCCCCACCAACAATTGTTTAGGGTGACAGGTGGCCGACGGGGCAGGGTATCCCACCAACAGGTGTGTAGGGCGGTTCCTCTTCCAGTCCTCCCTATCCCCCTTCGGGTACGGGTCTGCCCCTCCCGCTTACCAACCATCGACAAAACCCATCGGGAGCGGAAGACAGCTTCCAATTGGCCCAAGAGGGCCCAAGAGCGGCCGAGGAGGGCACAAGAGGGAGACGCACCACACTAATATTACATGTGTCTGAATGGGCCCTCGTGGGCCCTTCTTCAGGCCCTCTTGGAACCCTCTTGGGGCTCGCTTGAGGATTCTCGGAGGCAAGAGCCACCCAAAGAGGGGCCCGCAGCGGCCCCAAGAAGGGTGAGCCCCATGCAACTAGTAATGTTTCTGAGTGGGCCTCCGTGGGCCCCTAGTCAGGCACTCGTGGGTCCCTCTCAGGGCTCTCCTGGGGCCCTCTGGGAGCCTCCCTACGCGCCCAAGACTGCCCTGGGAGCACCCAAAGAGGCGCCCTAGAAGGCCCCTGATGGGGCCCAACCCAGCCCCAAGAGGAGGAAACCCCAGACACACCTTATATGTTGCTGAGTGGGCCCTCTTGGTGCTCGTTTTGGGTCCTCTTGGACTTGGACCTTCCTGGGGCTCTCTTGGGGCCCTCTCGGAGCCTTCATGGGCGCCCCAGACGGCCCCAGGAACGCCCAATAAGGACCACGAATGCCCCTGAGGGAACCTAGACGGCCCCAAGAGGGGCAAGCACTAGAACACGACGTTACGTTTCTGAGTGGTTACCAGGCCCCCCAGACGCTCCAAGAAGCTATTGTATTCATCCTCATCCTTCTCCTCCTCCTCCGCCGATTCTTCCTCCTCACTCCTCCATCCTCCCCCTTCCCCACCTCTTCCTCATCCTCCTCGTCCTCCACTTTCTCTCCCCTCCTCCTCCTTGTCTTCCTCCTCCTCCTCCTCCTCCTCTTCCTCGTCCTCTTCCTCCTCCGATCTCTCCTCCTCAGCATCCTCCGATTGATCTCCCTTTCCTTTCCCCCCCTCGTAGGGTCAGAATGGTCCCTGACCGTGTTTCCGCTGTCTGCTCCCCCATTTCCTTTATCAGGGCAACTCGTCGGGGCATCGTTTCTGGCTCGGCGTATGTAAACTGATTGAACAATCCCAGAGCATACGCCTGCACACACATCCAGAACTTGTGTTAACTATGTTTGACACAGTCAGAAACATGTGACTAAACAAGATAGAAAAGTGATACAGCTGTTTGACAAATGTTGAAACCTATGAGGCTGTTCTCCTAAAACTGACACCGTTGCAACATCGGTGCGACATCTTTGCGAGCTCTTTGCGAGCTCTTTGCGAGCTCTTTGCGAGCTCTTTGCGAGCTCTGTGCGAGCTCTTTGCGAGCTCTTTGCGAGCTTTTTGCGACATCGTTGCGACATCGTTGTTGCCGAGTTTGTGCTACATTGTGTCGGTTGGATGTGCCGTTTGTGATGGTGTGTAGATGTCTTTCGTGGCGATTGCGCCCACGCTTGTGCGACATCTGTTGGGCAATGTAGGTTGATCGACGCGATGTTTTCGTTTGGGAGCCATCGCTCGGCAGGGTTGCAGCACATTGTCGGCGCACCTTGCGAAGACACGAAGCCCAGTGCACTTCTTTGTTGGAAGCACTCCCCGCAGCGAGGTGCACTGCACCTCGGGCGAGTAAAAAACAATATCATTGCAATATGTTTGGGACCACTTTTTTGACCCTCCCCCCCGCAACGATGTGCAGTGGACCACTTCAAGTGGTCGCGTCCGTCGGTGCATAGTGCATAGCCTCTCCCTCACCATCATCTTTCTCATCCTCCTCCCCCCTCCCCTCCTCCGCCTCCTTCCTTCCCTCCCCTCTCCTCCATCCTCCCTCCTCTTCTCCTTATCCTCCTCCTCCTCCCTCCTCCTCCTCCTCTTCCTCCGCTCCTCCTCATCACGTCGTCCTTCCTCTCTGTCTCCCATCCTACTCATCCTTCTCCCCTCATCCTCCTCCTCACCTTCTCGTTCTCCTCTCCCCTCCTCCTCCTCCCCTTCTCCTCGTCCTCCTCCCATCCTCCTCCGTCTCTGCCTCCGCCCCTCATCCTTCTCCCTCCTCCTCATCCTGTTCCTCCTCCTCCTCCTCCTCCCCCTTCCTGCCCTCCTGTCCCAGGTCACCCATCTTCTTCAGGTCATCTCATCTACTTGTTTGCGTGGCGGGGACGGGGCCGAGAGCAATGTGACGGGGGGCAGGGGTGATATGGGTGGGATGGGGTGCGGATAGGGAGAAGGAAGAGGAGGAAGGGACGGGGGAACGGGCCACCGCTGCTCCAGGATCTGAGGGAATGGATGGGGGAATGGATCGAGGAAGGGATGGGGGAATTGATGGTTGCTGTGGCTGGCCCCTGAGGGATAGGGGGATGCGAAGGAGAATGAGGAGACGGAGACGGCCGATGAGGAGGAGGAATGCCTTGCTTGCTACAGTACAAAGCTGAATTGATACAGTTCAACTCAAAGTTCAACGTGAGCTGTGAGCTCACTCTCAAGGACATAAGGCGGGCTCCTCGCCCTCGAACGCTGGGTCTACAGGGCGCTCGAAACTGAGAATGCCCTGGGCCTGCGCATTGCCAGCATCGGCCAATGCTTTCACATAATCACGGCCAGCAGCTCTCTCATGAAAAGGGGGGGCAACATTGTCTGGCGTCCAATGATCAAACTTTCTGTCGCAACCGCCTTTGGCGAGCCACGCCACCAACATGCCTACGGGTCTACCCTGTTGGTGATAACTTCCTGGTGGCAAGTTCCGTCGTCGGACTGCTTTCCGAGTGAGCTCACATTTACCGTGGTCACAGTTCGTGCAACGAGCCACTAAATTCTCACCCATTCTTATAAGCTTTGATCTGGCCACCAGGGACTTCCAAACACCAGGCGCGTGCCTCCCTAACGCCTCCGCGGCTGCTTGGTGCAGCCGCCGCAACTGGAGGCGGAGGAGGAGGAGCAGCAGGAGGAGGAGGAGGAGGAGGAGGAGGAGGAGCAGGAGCTGGAGGAAAAGAATCGGGCTCAACGGGCACAGGCACAGGAAGCTCAGGCGGCGGCTGCCCGTCGCTGTCGGAGCCCTCCCCTGGCCCACACCCTGCCGACGGCGAGTGCTCCGTCGAGACCACCTCGTCGGTCGCCACGCTGCACTGGTCGTCGCACGATCTTCCAGCCCCCCCATAAGAAATAACAACTGCAGTCCCACGAAACTTGTGATCGAAGGTGGCTTACAACGTGTTCTCTTACATCCACCCCTCCCTCTTCTCCTTCGGGGAATGGTTTGCCCACCCCCCATTACCCCCTCCCCTGGACCTGAACGGGGCGGTTCGCAGGTAGTTGGGGCGTCCAATATAGCCCAAGATGGACCCCAGACCGCCTCAATAAGTCCAAGATTACTCCCAAGATGGCCCAAGATGGCCCCGTATGCCTCAATAGTGTTCCCTCTTCCTCTGAGGCGCGCGTCTCATCCTTGCTTCCTCTGAGGCGCGCGTCTCCTCCTCCCTGCTCCCTCCTCTATCCTCCCTCTGAGGCGCGCGTCTCCTCCCTCCGTCCTCCCTCCTCCATCTGAGACGCGCGTGGCATCCCTCCACCCCTTTAGGCGCGCGTCTCCTCCCTGCTTCCTCTGAGGCGCGCGTCTCCTCCTCCCTGCTCCCTCCTCCCTCCTCACTCTGAGGCGCGCGTCTCCTCCCTCCGTCCCCCCTCCTCCGTCTAAGACGCGCGTGGCATCCTCCTCCATGTTAGGCGCGCACCTCCTCTCTGCTGTTTGTTGTTTGTGCTGGTTTGCGCGGCGTCCTGGTGCCCAGCGGTGTCCCGCGGTGTGGTGCGGTGTCGTGGTGCACCGTGGTGTGGCGTCGTAGGCCAGGATGTGCAGACTGCAGGCATGGTAGTGGGATGCGCAGTGCCTCGCTGCATCCATGCGGGGCGGATCGGGAGTACGATGTCCAGCGCTCGGGCAACTTGAGACAACTCGAGATTGTGTTGTCCAACGCGGGGGCAGCTCGAGATTACATACCTGGACAGAGGTGCGAACACTGCGCACGCTCAGAACGTGCGTCTCCTCTGCTAGCGTCATTTGGTCCTTCCCTCGCCATGGAGGAGGGAGGACGGAGGGAGGAGATGCGCGCCTCAGAGGGAGGAGGGAGGAGGGAGCAGGGAGGAGGAGACGCGCGCCTCAGAGGAAGCAGGGAGGAGGCGCACGCCTAAAGGGGAGGAGGGATGCCACGCGCGTCCCAGATGGAGGACGGAGGGAGGAGACGCGCGCCTCAGAGGGAGGAGGGAAGAGGAGACGCGCGCCCCAGAGGAAGCAGGGAGGAGGCGCGCGCCTAAAGGGGCGGGAGGAAGGACACACGCGTCTCAAATGGAGGAGGGAGGACGGAGAGAGGAGACGCGCGCCTCATACGGAGGAGGGAGGAGGGAGCAGGGAGGAGAAGACGCGCGCCTCAGAGGAAGCAAGCAAATGCACACTGCCCCTCTCCCCTCCCCCCGACTGTGCGGAATCACTCATGAAGAGATGGGCGTCGTCGGCCAGGGCCTGGGCGGCCAAGTCGTCGATCACCTCCGACGCCACTGGAGTGGAAGAGAAAACTAATCAGAGAAGGGGATAGGGGTGACCAGGGAGGAGGGGCAGCGGAGCACTATTGATTATTGAGTGGGAGAAGGGCGAGGACGACGAGGAGGAGCAGAGGAGGACAAGGAGGGCGAAGCGAAAAAGGAACGTGCCAGCAAAGGGTGAGAATGGGGGAGAAACGCTTGGTGGCTGTTAGCTGCAAGCCGCTAGCCTAACCCTTTTCCTCATCATCCTCGTCCTCCCCCTCTCTCCTTGTTCCTCGTCGTCCTCCTTATCATCCTTACCTTCCTCATCATGCACTCCTCTTGTTCACTCTCTCTATCCGCCATTCTTCGCCCCTCCTCTTCGGTTTTGCCCATCCCCACTTGTTGTTTTTTTATTTGAAATACTAGAAGTGCCAGCACGGCATCCAAAAGGGAACTGAACCCACATCGGGCCAGTTGGCGAACCCGAAATGTGTTCAAATCTTCTCCTCCGCTTCCTCCCCCCCCCTCGTCGCCATGCCAAGGCTGCCAGGGTCCGCCGCGATGGCGCCCTCGTCCAGGCTGTCGTCGTCGCTGTCGCCGCCGAGGCCGTCGACGTCGGGGCCCTCCTCAGGGAAGTCCGCGCCGACGTCCGCGCCGACGCCCTCGTCGAAGCTGTCGTTGTCGCCGTCGGCGACTGGCAAGACTGGGCAGGGGCCCTGCCCTCTGCCGCGGCCCCCGTGATCATCTCCTGGGTGATCTGGGGCATCTGGGGGCTGGAGCCCTCGGCCTTTGCCTTGGGCACCGCGGCCTCTGCCACGGCCGCGGCCGGTGGCTCCGCCGCCGCCGCCACGAGACGGGCCTCTGAACGGTGGCCACACCTGAGCTTCGGGGACGTCCGAAGCAGTCGCGTGCTGGGTAACCAGCACCATATCATCCCTGTC